>ML780180.1:248576-361540 GCA_009831015.1 Picea engelmannii | reverse complement strand
GAGGGTTATCATCATTCTACATTTGTCTGCAGATTGGGACATCTTGGAGCCATAGGGGACGTCCTGTAATTCATTAAAACTCAGATCTAGGGAGATCTGCTTGAGATCTGAGTCCGAAACTTCTCCCATGGGGTTCTCATAGCCCGATCTATATTCTTGGAGAGTTTCAAATCATTTGGAAGCCTCCTTCATCAGGGCTGAACCAACTAGGGTTTCAGTCATCCAGTGGGGCACCCCATTCATTGGGAAATTCAGATCTACAAAGATTGAGAGGGAGCTTGGAGATTCAGGCACCTGGGTTATTCTTACCATCGCACGATCTATATTCTTGGAGAGTTTTAGAGCATTTGGAGGCCACCTTCATCAGGGCCGAACCAACTAGGGTTTCAGTCATCCAGTGGGGCACCCCATTCAGTGGGAAATTCAGATCTACAGAGATTGAGAAGGATCTTGGAGATTCAGGCACCTGGGTTATTCTTACCCTCACCCGATCTATCAATTGACATATTTCTTAGGGTGATTGGACACTTTTGGCAGCAGGGCCGAGTTATTGAGGGTTTCATCCTTCTATTGGAGTGTGGCATTCTTCAGCTGGAGAGTTTGGCATTCAGATCTACTTGTATTGATCTTCATTTCTTATTCAGCCTTTGGAGGCATTATTTTGTATTAGCGGGAGAATTTTGTAGCAGATCATATCTATTGCTTGTACGACCATCTGAGGTTTATGCCAGATCGACCATATATTGTATTGATCTTACATTGCTCATAATAAAAAGGTCAGATCTTTGCTTGTTCTTCTACATCTTGAATATATTGTGATCTCCATGTGTTGATGAATCTTGTATGCACTTAATAACTTAATAAATTAGTAGCAGTTAGTGATTCCAAGAAAGAATTTGGCTTGGGATCATTACAGTTGTATTGGGTTATGTCAGTAGAATACCCTTCTCATTAAGGGGGAGTGTTGAAATATTGTAACTTCGAAGAATATTCTAATTATATTTGAGCTATTATCTTATAGATCGAATCCTCTTTTGTGGATTGATCATGTCGAGTCTTGTATAAGACCAAATCCCCTTTTTTGGATTGGTCAAACCATGTTTATATGGTGGTATTTTTAAAGTCATCCCATAGGGTTTATAAAGTGGTTTTAACCACTCTTGGAAGAAGTCAACCCTACTAAGTGAAGAGACATAACCCTAGTGCCTCCTCAACTAGTATTTATAAGTGAGGATGACACCTCACTTGTTCATTCACTCACTCACACTTCTAGTGCACATCTTTTGAAGGAAGTTGCAGTTGCGGGAGGAAGGAGAAGAGAGGCACATGCTCAATCCTAGTTTATTCTTGGTGATTTGGTCTTAGTCCTGGCATTGTATTGGCAATATATTATTGAGGAATTTTTTGCTTGGTTTTCTCCCCCATGAGGGTTTCCCAGGATAAATTGTTGTGTACCTTGTGATTGTGTTTCTTTCAATGATCCTCTTTATGCTGTTGTTTTGGAAAGGCATTGAATGCTCTAGTAAATTGAAGATAACCTAATAACAACATTAAAACTTAACAGTTAGTAGCCATGTGCTACTAGGTGTGGTTGTGTACCACTGGGTAGTAGTTGTGTACTACTATGGATAGACACAATTGTGTTCTATTGAATGGCATTGTTCCGATTGCCATGGAGACTATCACCAGTGTTGGAGATGATTACCAACTAGATGGATAGTCAATATGCTAGTGGACAAAAATTCTCCCTGTGGAAAATGGTCCAGGACAATCATTCTTCTAGGAGGTATGTCTGGATTAGAAGAATAGCCCTTGTATCACATGGTGTGGCTTCCAACATCTATTGGAACAATGATTCTTCTAGAAAATATGTTCAAATTAGAATAATGGTTCTTGTATCACTCTGTGGAGTGAGTTACTTATTCAACATCATTCCCAATTATCTAGATGGAGAATGGCTTCGAGAGATGATGCAGTTGATGCGATCAAATGATATTGATAGTGATGATGATTTGATCATGAGATAACCTATGTGGCTATGATGATGATACCAGTTGAATGGTATGTTTGTGATCAATACCATTGCCTTTAATATCTCCCTAGCTAGGAGGGAGTGTTGTTATTATGGTAGTTGCGAGAGGTATTAACCTCCATGTGTAACCTTTGACAAGACTAGAATATTCCAGGAAGCAAGAGAAACCCTAAAACGTTGGATAATAACTCTAGGAGACAAGTTAGCTCAAGAGAATATTTAATATTGAGTTATTATCCTCTAGAAAGAGAATTCAGCCTAGTCAAGTGAGATAGAGTAGTATAAATAGAGGGAACTAGAGATAATTTTTCATACTCACTCTCACAACTTCATAAGATCAGTGGTGTGCAAATTTGGAGAGGAACTGCAGCTGCAACTGCAACTGCTGCAACTGGAATTTCGGTTTTGGCTTGTACTCTCTCTTGGTTATGGTTTCTACTTTCTGCTTGGTCTTTGGTTATTCTTGCTTGGTGTGATAGCCTTGGAGAAAGCTGCACTACCTTGGTTGGCTATTGGATTGTTTCTAGAATTACTTTGTCTGTCAAGGTTAAGGTGCTCAGGGGTGGCTTTTGTGCCAATGCTTGGGTGACAATATTGCTATATTGTCTATGGCGAAATGAGCACACCTATTTTTCTAACAAAAATACCAAGTGGGACTGTTCCATAATTATGGGCACATTACATTCATTATCCCCTAGATACCCCATATTATCCTCCCTAGGTACATTCCATTCCATATCTCTTTGCATGTTTCGTCCTTGAAACATGGGAAGAAGCCATATAATATAACTTGCTAAGAAATGTAGTCAATTGGTACCATGGAAAAACATCCATTCATCCTAGTGAAATGTGGACATGAGGTCTAATTGTGGCCTTTACTCCTTGATATTGATTATGATTTCTCCTTCAGAATCATGTCTTTGTTGTGCTAGTGTGATATCTCCATGCATTTCTTTTAGTCCTCCATGTGCCTCCATACTAGTTTCCTTTTTGGTTTCATGTTGATCCATAGTAAGTTTGCTAATGCTCACGTCCTTGCCTTGATGACTTTTATTTCTGTAGGTGGTGTGGGTGGTGACATATAACAACCTAAGTTATCAATTCTTCTTCCTTTGACTCTTTAACATGTGGTTCTTTTGAGTCACTTACCTCCTTAACATATTCTTCCTTTTATGCCCTTCTCGAGGATTTTCTTCATGTGCTTCTGTAATCTTTTATTTTGATTCAACCTCATACTCTTCATCTAACGTGTCAATATGTACTGTGATTAGTTTCTCTGCAAGGAATTATTCATGTGCACCCTTAGGCCCTTCTTATTGAATAAGATAAACATGTTGTAGTGTAATTTTCTTTTTCTTGTGCCAAAGCTTCGCAAACTTCTTTTGCACATTAATATTAATTGTACCAACTGATTCCATCCAAGGATATGCCAACATAATATCCACATCACCCATATATATACCATAAAAATATGAATGCAACACATATTTATCCATGACAATCTTCAAATCGTTAAAATTTGAACATTTTCACCCGCACCCATGTGCTTTATGTTTTGTTGGTACTTTCAATCTTTAGCCAAATTAACCTTGATGAAATTATGTTAGCTACTAGGGTTTATAGAAATAATAACATTTTCTTGTTGGATACACCCATTAACATGTAATAGGAATTTTGTGCATGAAAACAAAAGCTTGTTGTTCTTTTTTTCCTTCTTCCCTACATGAGACCACTCGTCTAAAAACAATTTTTCATCTTCTTTATTTAAAAGTGCCTTCATATTGTCATGGTTAAGCAACTTCCACCATATGGAAAAATCATCTGTTAAATAAATAGAGAGACACATTTTCCAAAGCATTGTCCATGGGGACTTTGTCTCTTTTACGTATTCTTAAATATTATGACCATCATATTTACTAGTAAAAAACATATTCCTTATGAAAACTAAAAAATATAACTAGGGTTTTAAAGAAAATTACTTACTTTTCAATGGAGCTCTTTTATGTAGTTAGGGTTTGAGGTGACTGTTGTAAAATGATCATAATTTCTGCGATACTTATCAAATTGGATATTATGACCACAATTATGAAATTCCATGGCCACTCTTGATCTACCAACATTGGTTTGACTGAAGTCGGTGTAATCTATAAAAATATGTCAAATCTGTAAACCACATGACCATCGCAAAAAAAAAACCCTAAAAAGATAGATTTTAAATCAACGATAATTCCACTTCTCCGACTCCGATTTGGATGATTGTTTTTTTGAAATCAAGTGTTTTTTAGAGAGGAACTTATATCTACATTTGGTTTCTTTATATTTTGCACAAAATTGTTTAGAAATCAACTTTAATGCTTCCTTCCTACTTTTTCCTTCAAAAATCCGCAGAAGGAAAAAAAAAACTCCCACTTTGTGCCCAAGAAAGAGCTCTGATACCATTTGTAGTGAGCCTTGATATATAAAAGATAGAATTTATCCCTTAAATTCATAAATTAACCCTCAAACTTCACAGATACCAAAACATTCACACCATAAATAACCTAATATTATAGAGAATAACCCTTAAGGATATTACCATCAAATACTCCTAATGAAAGGAATCACTCCACAAGCCATGCTTGCTACAAGACAATATATCCAACATATATCTAATACAATTATACTCATGTGCATTTATACTTTCTTATGGGTAGTCCTAGGGGTCTATGCCCAACCACACCTTATTATTATATTATTTTATCTTAATTACACAGTGCGCCTTGTTATCACACGAGTTGTAGGTTGGGAAAATCCTGACCCAACCACCAAGTGGCAAAAACTTAAGGACACTATACCCAATGTCACCTCGATATAGGTCCCACGCTTCAAGGGTGACCAAGTCACTCTAGGGAGGCGATACCGGTGACCCTAGGGGGAATGGAGGGGGAAAATAGAAATAGAAAGAGTGATGCCCTAGAGGTAAATATTCTAGATGAAATGGGAAGGTTGATAATGAGTCTTAGGTTGTTTTTAAGGTTTCCAAAGCCTTGGGTGAATTGTCGAGAAGTTGGTACCTTTCGGTGACACAAGGAAAACCACTTTGTAATGTAATATGTTAGCTGGATCAACAAGCTAGGATTGCTGTCCCTAATTTGCAGCAATAAATGACAGTATATATCAGCAGTAAAACAAGTACTAAATTGGCTAGAAATATTGCTCAAAGTCAAATGAAATATGCTTGAAACAAAGTAGATACTCACTAGAGAATTTCACGATCTATAGCATGAGACTTTAGCAATGAATTATGGCTGTCATAAAAGCAGTATGCAGAAGTATTTTGCAGCCTTATGGATGTATCAAACTTGTTGTGACAACAACGAAATTAGCCACTAAAACTTGCAAAGAAACCACTCAAAAATTGTATTAAATCAAGTAGAATAAATTGGCAAATTCTTAGCAACTTTTGACGGTGAAAACACAAGTTATGAGTGACTTTAGGTTAGGGTTTATGCAGTGAAATTACTAGCCTTATGTCTGTAGAAAACCAAGACTTATTGCAGAAAATTTATCCAATCAAATCAGCGCCTAGTTAGCTCAACAAATGCACCTAGGTTAGTAGAAGGTTAGGGTAGATTTTTAGGCCTAGTCTAGGTTTAGTTTAGGAGATAATTAGGGTTAGTACGCTAGGGTTAGAGCAGACCTAATGGTTAAACGTTATTTTTACTACAACAAGAATATATTGTGGTTGAAGGGGGACACCTCAATGAGGCAAGGTATCTCAATGCTAGGGGAACAAAACTCAAGTGAGAGAAGACTGAAACTTAAAATTTTCATGTTTCCCAATGCAACAATTTATATCTCCAATGCAAGATTAGTTCCTTTAGGTATGGGTTAATGGGGTCTTAAATAAATATTTATGAATACTAAACCATTGGGGGTGTAAATTCTCTTAATTCCCAAGGTAAGTAACCTAGCTAGGGTTTGAAATTGAGGGGTGTAAATCCTTTTTCTTCCTCAACAAAACCCTTGCAAATAACTTTAAACGCTTGATAATAATGGTGGAAACTAGGATAGGGGTGTATATCCTTATACTCCCTATCTAGCCAAAACAACCTTAAATTGAATTACCAATGATAATAACAAAGTAAAGAACCATACCAATCCAAGAAAAGTCTTTAACATGGCAAAGTACCTCCACAATAAGCTAGAAGTGACCTCCAAGAGATAGCGCATCATCATCATCATTAACCATAACCAAAAGACATTCAAGTACTTCTCATACTCCAAGTGTAGAGAAAATTTTAGTCCAAGTACTTCTCATAAGAGGGAGAGTTATGTTAAAATGAGATCTTACGATCTCTTATTTATATAAAATGTCACTAAGATAGTTTTTCAATATAATTTAGGGTAAAATACAAGACTAGGGATCAAAAACCCTAATCTTGCCCCATTTTACAAAGTAATATTAAACAATTCACTTTAATTTCACTTTTTAAACAAAGAAAAACCCTAGCTTATGAAGACATTACCCCTTTAGGGGATGTTTAGGCACTAGGAGAAAGTCGTTGGTGATGGAGGAGTGTAGAAAGGATTCCCAAAGCCACATGTCAAGAATCCAAGCCACTTCCTTTATGGTCAAAGGCCCAAACTCCTGAAAATGTCCTTTTGTCAATGCATATCAACCTCACCACCATTCCTAACTCCCCATAGATGATGTCATGCTGCTAAAGGTGACATTTTTCCTCTCCTAGGAAAAACGTTTGGCATGTGGGGGCTAGGTTATGTCATCCAAGTCATCCTCTAGGCCTTCGAGGTTTCATCTTTCTCATCCGGCATGCAGGCCCTTGGCATCCACCTGTGGGATTCAAGCCCCATGGAAGCCCAAGCCAGACTTGTTCCTCCAAAACTGTCCACCAACTAGGTCCTGCAAAGACAAGTAAGCACACCCTCCAAGGATCTCAAGTCATAACATCATGATAAGTAAATCAAATCAATAAATGAGCCACCTAAGCATGTGCATCAAATATTACCATGTCAAACAATAATTTCTCAAAGACATTATGCGACTTGTCAAGCTCGAATATAGGAGGGTTGATGAGGTCTCCTATTGGGTAGATCCAGCCCTACATCAAGGAGAGTTTCAAAGAGATCACTCTCTAGGCCATGTAAAGTGGGTGAAGTGTTTAAGAGTCAAGACTCAATGGCCTCGGGGTTCATGAAATCCAAGGGGATGTAGTGTCTCATTCATGGGTGCCTTTGTAGAGGGTGTGTGGTACCTTTTTTTGAAATGCACTTTTTCCAAGCCCATCATTTTTCCATGCTTGGTTTCTTTCATAATTTAAGGACAAGTTGAAGGTCACTGATCTGACATGGTGTCCAAATAATGACAATGTCACCCACAAATACCTAGCGAAAATGAGAAGGTTGGCTCGTGATGAGACCCCCTTTTCCTCAACCATGCAACTAAGATCCTTTACCCTGGCTTGGTGAACAGATGATGGTAATGTCATACCATTAGATATCCATGAACACGATAGTCTGAATAGTGATGAGATCTCCTATCCTCCAAATAACCTTTTAAGCATTCATAATTATATTTCTTGTGGGCCCCCCTTTTCTCAAAGATAAACGTTTCATTTCCTTCTTGGGTGATCCCTGGGAAAAGCATCTAGAAGGTTTATACATAGGATTTTATCTTTTACCCAACAACAATCCCTCTGGGCCTTCAACCCCTTCTTCCCATAGAATGAGGGATAACCCCTTCTTGGGTCAATACACCCTAAAATCCCAAGAGATAAGGAAATGGGGGGTAATAGTGATGGAAAGTGGTAAGTATGGTCAGGAACGATAAGATGGATCTTCAAGGGTGTTCCTAGTAGCAAACCCATCCCCAAGGAAGACCACTTACTAGGTCACAATGTCAACTACCAAGGTGTAGCATGGAAAAAGACATAATGTCCAAGCATATATCATGAAATCTAAAGAAGTCTAAGGTACAACATACTCAAATGCCTCAAATATTGAAATGACACTCACCATAATACCTAACTTGTACCTCATGGAGAAAGACCCATTACCTCTTGGAATACAGTTGGTGTGGTGGATTCGATATGAAAATATATGACCTATATGGTGGTGAGAAGGATCTCCATCTGTGCAAAACGATACTGCTAGTCATGAAGCCTTGTTGAAATATTGTAACTGTAAAGAGTATTCTATTTATTTATTGATTCATTATTAATTAGATCAATCCCCTTTTGTGGATTGATCATGTCGGGCATTGTAATTGACCAAATCCCCTTTTTGTGGATTGTTCAAACCCTAAATATAATATGCAAATTAAGAAGTCGGACCTTAGGCTAATTAAAGTGGTTTTAACCACTAAGAAGACAAGTCGGCCCTGCCTTGTGAAGAGACACCTTTCCAACACCTGTCAGTTTGTATAAATAAAGGAAGCCAACACCTCATTTGACCACTCACTCATTCGCTCACTCATTGCACAAGTTTGGTAGCTGCATTTAGGAGAAGAAGGAAGAGAGAGGTGAATTGCTCAGCGGAGGATATTTTGTAGTGTTTGGTTTATTATCTTGGAATTGTATTGGCTATCTATATTAAGGAAGTTTTTCCTGGGTTTTCTCCCCCATGAGGGTTTCCAAGGATAAATGTTATGTATCTTGTGATTATGTTTCTCTCAGTGATCCTACTTATGCTAATCTAGTAAATAGAAAAGAAACCTAATAATAGCTCAAAACTTAACATGGTTTCAGAGCTAAGCTTAAGAGAGCATATTTCACTGGATAAAGAAAAATGTCACTGTTGCCATACAAGAAAATTATGGATTTTTATTGAAGATGAATTTTAGCCTAAAAATCATCTAGAAAAGTGCGCCCTAGCCTAGGGAACTCTTTGGCTTCTTCAACACACATTTTCAGTGGTCAGATACTCTGGAAAGTCAAACCCTAGTTTTGACTAGTACTAGAAAACTAGAAAACTAGAAGTACCAGAAAACCAGAAAACCAGAAGTACCAAAAAACTAGGAAACCAGAACCAGTACCAGAAATACCAGTCCAAATTTCTGTAGGTCAAGTTTCAAGGGGAAAAACTTGAAATTTTTGAAATCTAACAGCTCCAACAAACTCGCCTCAGCCCAACACATCTAGTCCCTAGATCATAATTTCAAATTTTGAAGTTTGAAAAGTTAGGGTTTCCTCATAAAACCCTAAGTTGCAGTTGCAGTTTCAGAATCAATTGCAGTATCAATTGCAGTTGCAGTATTAGTTGAAGTATCAACTGCAGTACCAGTTGTAGTCACCCTTGAAGTTTTAAAAGGGTTGGTAATTATTACCGTTGCTACCAGATGGTGCCACTACCCGTAAATACTATAAGAGGTATGTACTCACATATGTTTAAATAGTTAATATTTAAAGGGAATTTGTAGGATAAGGGATATCTTGCCATAGATCTAGAAGGATATATGATCCAACGCATTCATAGGAATAATGCAACCCGGGTTTGATTATTCTGATATGCATCTATTTGTTATGACATTATTTTGATCTAGGTTGCATGTTGAAGCTATGAGCATCATACTAACCTTTGGTCAAAATTAAATTCAAGGTATTAGACTGATTAAAGTTGAGATCATAGAGTTTATTCTCTAACCCAACTTTCTGTCAAGATAACATATTGTCTTAGCACATAAAACAGGTTGAAGAAAGCACTCGTCATCTTGAGAGAAGGAGACTTGGAAGAAAATCAACACACTCATTCAAGACTCCAGGTTCCAGGTTTGATTAATTAAGTTGATAAGATTCAAAGTTGCACATGACAAGTTGATAACTAACCCATTACAAGTAAACACTATAGTTGAGGTAGCAGTCTTTGAAAAGTATTATACTTGGCAACATGTGAGTATTATTAAGATTAATGCTTATTGGAATCATTTACCAGATATAACTATGATCTCCTCTAGGAGAAACTTATTGTGTTGGTTCCAGGTTGCCATGGATGAATGTTTGATCACAACACTAGAAGAGTGTTGATCTCATTTCGTATTGTATATCTTACTTTTGATCATTGTTTCAGGTAGGTCACAAGTGATAGCTCTAAAGGAGCTATTGTGATGATTATTCGTGCTATTGTTTTATTACTATAATCAAAAGAGTATTATTCTTTCCTGTTGTTTTGTTCACCTTGGTTCAGGTCACATGTGATAACCCTGAGGAAGCTATAGTGAAGGTTACAGAAGGAAACAAATTAGATGAGACATGAAGCAGGCTACCCAAGTCGTGAACATGACGATATACATCCATGTACCAAAGAAGATGATGAAGAAGATATTTTTAAGATCTAAAGTATCTCACATGAATATTGATTGTAAGGAGCAGAAGGATCCAAAGATGACTAAACATTAGAAAACGAACTCACATAAGACTTGGTCAAAGGATAATGAATCCACCTTGATGGGAAGTAGAACTCGTTTGAAGTATGACTCAACATTTCATTCAACACCAAGTATACTCCATAAGAGATGATGAAGTCCTTATAGACTCAAAAGAAGTCAAGAGTAAACTTGATATCAGAAAGAATAAGATGAAGACACAACTTCCAAGACCGGGAGACAGATGCCATGAGAAGACTAGATTGTAGCTCCAAAAAATTCTAGAAGATATGAAATCTCCTAGGAATATTCCCTTGTTTTAGTGACAGAGAAGGAAGCCATTAAGAAAGACCAGGATATGGATTTTTTCCTTGAGACTAGAGGAGAAGTCAGTATGACTTCCAAGATTGATCTAACAAATCAAGCATGTTGCAGATGTACAAAGCATGATGTGTGTCTAGAGGATTCTCCCAGCAAGAGGGAGAAGACTATGAGAAGACACTTACTCCAGTAATTGAAGAAATAGTCCTAGTACTCAGGAAGACAACCATAACAACCATGATTCATATATAGTATGAGATGCAGGGGGAACAATCCCCATATTTAAAATTGAGTGGCAGTTGGTGCAATGCATTATTTGGGTCATGGCGACATGACTACAATAAAATATAGAGTTACCTCCATGAAAGAAGAAGAGCTACATTCAATATCAGTTATTGAGCCACTCTTAGTTTCAGATGAAGTTGTTACCATGATGGAGTAGAGGAGTTACTCTCTGATTTCAGTAGTCACAGTGAGAATGGAGCAACCATTCTCAGCTTCAGAGAAGTTGCAGGTACATAGTCCCAGTTCTAGAAGGAACAATTGCAGAAAGAGGAGAGAACATACTCTGAGGAAGTAAGATAGATAGTGCTTTGCAGAAAGCACATAGAGCTAGCACATGACTATGCAGATTGAGTTGCGTCTAAGCAAGTGTACCAGGTTGGTACAAAGTGATGTAAAATTTTTATTTGAAATTGAATATATAAAGACTCTGGTCTGCAGGTTAAATAAATATCTATACGGATTGAAGCAAGCTCCTAGAACTTGGTATGGAAGAATTAACAGTTTCCTGATGAGCTTGGGATTTACCAAGAGTAAAGATGATTCTAACCTTTACTTCAAGGTTAGGAATGATGAGCTAGTGATGTTGATACTATATGTAGATGATGTATTCTTGATAAGATGAAGAAAATCTCATCACATATTGCAGAAGAAGCTCGCTACAAAGTTTGATGAAAGACCTAATGAATTATCTCTTAGGTCTTGAAGTTTGGCATAACCTAGAGAAGATCTTCCTCAACCAAGGGAAGTATGCAGTTGGAATGATGATAAAGTTTGACATGTTGGAATGTAAATCCATGTACACACCCATGGAAATGAAGTTGATGTTCTTGGTAAATACTTCGTCAGAATTGGTTGATGCTACTCTGTACAGACAAATTACTAGTTCGATAATGTATATGACGAATACCAGGCCAAATATATGTTTTTCCTTGAGTCAGTATTTGGTAGAACCCACACATGTTCACCTTGATTATGAAAAACATGTGATGATATATCTTAAGGGTACGTTGGATTTTGGTCTCTCTTATACTAGAGATCATGACTTCAGATTGAGTGGTTATACCGATTCATATTGAGCTAGAAGTGTTTCTAATAGAGAGAGCACTTAAATATGTATTTTTATTCTGGGGGAAACCATGATCTCATGGTAGAGTAGGAAGCAATCAAGGATTGCTCTCAGCACAACAGAAGAATAATACATTGATACATGTTCCGCTAGTTGTGAATCCATATGGCTTCAGATGCTGTTGACAAATCTATTTGATCTGGAGATGGAAGCCACCATGATCCTATGTGATAACTAGAGTTGTAAAAAAATGATGTGTTCCATGATGAGTCAAAGCACATAGAGATACGATATCACCTCATTCATGATATGATGCAGAGAGGAGCTATAAAGCTCCAATATGTTGGCACAGATGAACATGTTGCATATGTGTTGACCAATCCTATGTCTCGTGTAAAGTTTGAGCACTTTCAAGACAAGCTTGGTATAGTCCGAAAGGACCTCCCTCAAAAGAGGGAGTAGTACTGATGATACTATAGTATCCTAACCAATAGTGGTAGCTCCATTAGGATTTTATATCCTAGGGAATATTTTGATTCCTGGACAGATCCTTTGGATCTGTCAGAGTACCACAAGATGTTGATGACAACCTTGTGCTGAAGATTTCTAGCTTCGTGCTGATGTTGATGCCAACCTTATACTAAATATTTCTAGCTTCATGCTGATGTTGTGATGCCAACATTGTGCTGAATATTTATAGCTTCATGTTGATGTTGTTGTGATTCCAACCTTGTGCTAAAGATTTACAACTTTGTGCTTACGTTGTTGAGATGCCAGCTTCTTGCTGAAGATTTCCAGCTTCGTGCTGATGTTGTTGAGATGCCAACTTCTTGCTGATGTTGTTGAGATGCTAGCTTCTTGATGAAGATTTCTAGCTTCATGCTCATGTTGTTGAGATGCTAGTTTCATGTTGAAGATTTCCAACCTAGTGCCGATGTTGATGATGCTTTGGCCTTCGTGCCGTGATACTGTTGTTGTTGATGTTGTGTCAGCCTTGTGTTTTTATTGATGATGATGATGTATTAGTGTTATACTAATCCATGTTGATGCAGATGATGATGATGCCACTTCAAATTCTTGATGAAGATGATGATGATGATGCCACTTTAGCTTCTTGCTGAAGATGATGATGATGATGTTATTTCATCTTTAATGTTGAAGATGATGGTATTACTTTAGCCTCATGCTAAATATGTTGATGATATTACTTTAGCCTCATGCTAAAGAAGATAATGATGTTACTTTAGCCTCACGCTAAAGATGATGATGCAGTTACTTTATCCTCGTGCTGATGGGGATGATGATGCTACTCCAGCTCCATGTTGTGAATGATAATGATGAAAAAAAATTCCGATGATTTATAGATATGCCAGTCAATGTTCCATATGTTGTTGATGTTGCTTCCCTCTCTCTCTTCTGATGATGTTGTAGAATGCCCTTATTGTTAAGGGGGAGTGTTGAAATATTGTAACTGCAAAGAGTATTCTATTTATTTATTGAGTCATTATTAATTAGATCAATCCCCTTTTGTGGATTGTTCATGTCGGGCATTGTAATTGACCAAATCCCCTTTTTATGGATTGGTCAAACCCTAAATATAATATGAAAATTAAGAAGTCTTCCCCCAGGCTAATTAAAGTGGTTTTAACCACTAAGAAGATAAGTCGGCCCTATCCTGTGAGTATACACCTTTCAACACCTGCCAGTTTGTATAAATAAAGGAAGCCAATGCCTCATTTGATCTCTCACTCATTCGCTCACTCAGTGCACAAGTTTGGTAGCTACATTTGGGAGAAGAAGGAAGAGAGAGGTGCATTTCTCAGCGGAAGATATTCTCTAGTGTTTGGTTTATTATCTTGGCATTGTATTTTCTATCTATATTAAGGAAGTCTTTGCTAGGTTTTATCCCCCATGAGGGTTTCCCAGGATAAATGTTGTGTATCTTGTGATTGTGTTTCTCTCAGTGATCCTACCTATGCTATTGTTATATAGTAAATTGAAAAGAAACCTAATAATAGATCAAAACTTAACAAGTCTCTCGACACTCCATATCTGCAACCTGATGGTATCGAGACATAATCTCCTTAGTTATCCCACAAAATGGGGATACCATTCCTATTTATTACCCATCAAATACCAAGTGGTCTTATTCCATAATTATGACCACATTACATTCATTATCCCCTTGGGTACCCCATATTATCATCTCTAGGGACATTACATAAGTAGACTTTTAGAAACTCACCCCAACCAACAAATTACCTAGTAGCTCAAATTTTCACATTGAAATATTTGCATTCCAACTTAACATTTGAATTTTTTGTTCCTAGGAACATTTAGAACCTACATTCCTAAAATGCCCTTACAAACAAGTTTCAACTCATGAAAAAAGAACCATGCCTCCAATTGACAAGTCACCTCTTTGATTCTATTTGTCCCCATGCAATAGTCTTAATGGTGACTTTTGCAATGCCTTTCATGGCCATACAAGTATGCTATCCCCTGAGTTTGGAAGATGTCATTTTTACAATGAAACACTAAAGATGTTTTTGATGCAAATATCAACTTTTGAAAAATTTCCTTGAGCAATCAATTACATACGCAGTCTAATTCATCATGCAAAAATACACACTCCAACTAACAGTTCGTGAATTGGGAATATCGTTTGAGTTTTGTTCCCCCAAACTATTTGGGGCTCGCATCCCTGAAGTGCCTCTACAAGGGAGTTATAGCTTACATGAAAAAAGTGTGCCTTGGTTTGATAAATGGTGTATTTTTTTGGATTCATATATTCGAATAGTTTTAAGAATGGCCTTTTCACCATGTTTTGTGGCCATATGACTGTGTTGACCACTATATTCAGAGGATGCCATTTCTACAATGAAACATTGAACAATTTTTTCACGCACATGTCAACTTTTGGAAACTTACCATGGGAAACCAACTATATATTTAGTCCAGTTTCTCATGCCAAAATACATACACTCCAATTGATGGTTTCTTAATTGAATGAATTGTTTGAATTTTTTTTTTCACGAAGAACATTTGGAACCTCATGCATTCTTGAATTTCTCTTCCAAGCAAGTTGAAACTCATGAAAAAAACATATGAGTTTTTGAAAATTTTCTTATTCATTTGGATTTGTATCCATGGAATAGTGCTAATGATGGCCTCTACATTGCCTTTTGTCTCCAGACAAGTGTTTCAACTCTTGAATTTAGAAGAGGCCATTCCAAGTGAAACATTGAACATTTTTTGCATACATAGGTCCAACTTTTGGAGACTTGCCTTCAACAACCAATTACGTATGTAGTCCCATTTGTCATGGAAAAATACACGAAACTCAAATTTATAATTCATGACTTGGGCTTATTGTTTTGAATTTCTTTCCCCTCGAAGCATTAGAGACGCGTGCCCATGGAATGCTCTTGCAAGCTTGTTGAAAATCACAAGAAACACATTATTAGCACTGAAAGTCACACTTTGATTGCTAAAGTGTAAGCTCAGCACCCATCAAAATGTAAAAGATAATTTTGGTTTTGAATAGGTGGATCAACAAGATGGAGAAAGAAAGGGAGAGGGAAACAAACTACAGATCAGTAGGCTACACCAATGGGCAATGGAGTCACAAACATTCTACTCATCGAAGGCACTAAAGTTGCTCAACAGAAAACATGATTATATGATGATAGGTGGAAGAATGAAGAAGAAAAACATAAGATAGAATGTTCACTAAACAGAGATCCTCTCAATTTAATGAATCAACAAATAATTGAATATAAACAATGACTGATGGGAAAAATACAATAGATCCTGTGCTGCTTAGGGATCCATAAATCATTGGCAGCCTTTGATCCTCAAATATGAAATATATTCAAATAATAAGAAATATAAAAAAAAAGAGTTACGATATGAAATCATATCTCTCATGAGTCTCCAATAGCATTAATGCTTACAATCATAAAATGCCCACCGACTTACAAATGAACACACACAGGAAAACTGCATGCTCCTACTCTCTCTAGTCTCTCTTGGCTCATGAATCCCCTTTTCCAAGAGATATCTCCTTCTTTAAATATAAAATAGCATCCAAATAACCTTAGGAGGTCGAATCCCATATTCTCCATTGTATTTTAACCCTTGGAGATAGGTGGCAACAATAAAAGAGACAAAAATCCAACAAACTGCTAATTTCCAGGAATTTGTTGGAAGTCATTAATAAATTGTTTCCACCTCATTGCATGAGGCCTTTGATGGAGATAAAAATTAGGTGTAGGTGTCCCTTGAAATATAACTGATCATTGAGAATCCATTCGAATCCTCCTTGACATGTGGCAACCTCCCAACAAGGCGAATATCAAAACCATGACCGCTACAGGAAATTTTGTAGCGTCGCTGTAAAACAATTATGCACATTCAGTAGCACCACTTCTATGTATAATATCTCTCAAAAAATAACACAATTTGAAAAACCGAGAGAGGTTTTTATTATTTGGTATGTGATGAACGAAAAACTCCTCCAGTTTTTAAAAATACCTTCTCATTCGTTCATAATCCAAGTTTTAAGTTAGTCACTCAAACTGGCAGAAGCGTCATTGCAAAATAACTCTGCACAATTTGGTCTCTGTCAAAATTTTGGTAGCGCCTGCCTGTGTGTCTACGTGAAATTTGGTAGTGCCATCATAATTCACAATTACATCACTTCAACATTGACAGATTTTGTAGCATTCGACATTAAAACGGATTTGGTAACAACCTATGGGATTCATAGCGCCATCATTACACTACTTAACATATTTGGTAGCATTTTAGGTAGTAAAATGGAAGACCATGCTATATAGACAATTCCGTAGTGCCATGGCACTATGGAATATCTGTGCTCTTCTGTATGATGAGACTAATCAAGAACCTTGATTTGATAGGTTAAAATCATGTATATGCATGTAGATGTTGTTTAGTTGCTTATGGAGAGGCAAGCCTCTTCTAGCTGCAAATTATTGTGCTAACATAGGCTCCATGGGGGATAGAGTCCTCCCTGTGAGGCCCTAAGAACTCTTATAGTTTCAGTGCCTTTTCCTAGGGCTACTCCTAACCTTTAACCTCTGCAATCTGCTTTGATCTGTGATCTTCAACTGAAACTAAATGCAAATGAAAACTGAAATTGACAAAAATGATGAAAACGATGCTTGTCCACAAGCTTATTACACACACATACTCTAATTATTAGGAAACATGAAGCATTCAAGTTACATGAAACAACCAATGAAGCAATTTCATCATTTTTTCAACTGTTTGAATCTTTGAAATGTGCTTCCTTAAGCACCAGAGATAATTCCTACTTGAAGGCACATCAAAGAAACATTTGGCAATACACTTTTCATTGAAGAAATCGGTGAGCCTAGGCTCACTTGCTGCTTGCAGACAGAATGCAAATGGATCATGGAAAACATCATTAATACTTTCCCCTACAAAATTTCTTTGTGTAAAAAGGAAAAGTACTACATTAGGTCCTTCCTCCACTGTGCTTGGTTGTTGCATTGCTTGCTGATTTTCTCATTCATTCTCAATGCATATGGCCTTGGTCCACTCCTGATCATGAGGTGTATTAGGAAAAAGGATTAGTGATTCTTGTATTTCTTTAATTTCAACCTCTCTCATCTGCTCACATGGCATTTGATCTTGGTTGCTTGATGAAACTGAGCTTGTGTCTTCAAGAGGAATGAGGAGTTGATAGAGCAACTCATCACAATTAGAAGTGCTTGGAAAACTACATTATTCTATCCTATCTTCTGATTGTGAGGGATATTCATCATAGCTTGGATTATGGTCCCAATTTCTCAGTTTTTCACCTTCTAAACTTAGATTATCATCTTTTTCTTCCTTTTTAGCAACAAAAATATGACATGAGGGTTGAAACAAGCTATTGTTGCTTTGATGGGAAGGGTACTTCTCTGATATAAGGTCTTCAACAGACTGTTCATGGAAATCATCTTCATAATCATCATACAAAAGTGAATCAATGACCATTTGACTATTAATGGTTGGGGGGATTAGTACAATAGCTGGGACAGCTGGTTGTTCAGGGAAAACATCCTCATAGTCATCAAAGCTTGACAAATCATGGCACACTGGTTCATTAACAATAGGAGGGATTACAACAACAACTAGTAAGATATGAATTCGGTCATGACAAGATGCAACACTATCCTCATGATGAAATAAATCTGAACCTAAGATGACCTCTTGACTTAAAGAATCGAGAAAAGGAGGAGAAAAGGAAATGATGGATTGTCCATATTGATTTTTCTCTTTGGGACCTAGATTTTGACATGAATGATGCATTTGTTTTTGAAATTTAGGAAAAGCATTATGAAACTCATCATCTAAGTCCTTCTCTATGCAATCATCCCCTTCATCATCACTGCTAGAGGAATCACTTGTTGAATCTTGAATATATGATGCATACCCCCTCACAACAATTCTCAAAAAGTCTTTCAGCTAGATAAATTATCTTGCAATGAGAATAAAAAACATCATGAAATTCCTTCAAAGAGGAAATACTAGAAGCAAGGAGTGTTCTATACCATTGCCTCACATAGCCTTCCAATAATACATGAACATTTTCATCAATATATATTCATGATGGATGTCAAGTTGCTGCATCAAATCATGAAATTCATGAACATGCTCAACAGGGATGTCATTATCACCTTCATAAAATATGGGCAACAGATCTTTCCATTCATCAATTTGAGGCACATGATGTGGATAACCATCTATGGTTGAGAAATGGAGTGGGGAAAACCTCCTGGACAGGATAGCCTTCATAGCCATTTAATTTGTCTCATTCCAGTGGAGTCACCAACAGATTCTGAACAATGGAGTCGCCATGGTGATTGTGCATTCTTGAAGGTGTCCAACTTTATTCACCATCTAAAGATGGAGTTGTGTAGTGTCATTCTTCCCAGGGAGATTTTCAATCTGCTCAAATCTTTCCTCGACAACGACGCCAAAAATGTTATCACTCAAATTCACACTTTGACTGCTAAAGTGTAAGATCAACACCCATCATAATGTAAAAGATAATTTTGGTTTTGAATAGGTGGATCAACAAGATGGAGAAAGAAAGGGAGAGGGCAACAAACTGCAGATCAATAGGCTACACCAACAGGCAATGGAGTCACAAACATTCTACTCATTGAAGGCACTAAAGTTGCTCAACAGAAAACATGATTATATGCTGATAGGTGAAAGAATGAAGAAGAAAAACATAAGATAGAATGTTCACTAAACATAGATCCTCTCAATTTAATGAATCAACAAATACTTGAATATAAACAATGATTGATGGGAAAAATACAGTAGATCCTCTGCTGCTTAGGGATCCATATATCATTGGATGCTTGTAATAAAGAGTTACAATCTGAAGTCACAACTCTCATGAGTCTCCAATAGCAGTAATGCTTACAATCATAAAATCCCCATAGGCTTACAAATGAACACACACAAGAAAACTGCCTCCTCCTACTCTCTCTAGCCTCTCTTGGCTCATGAATCCCCTTCTCCAAGAGATCTCTCCTTCCTTAAATATAAAATAGCATCCAAATAACCTTATGATGTCGAATCCCATATCCTCCATTGGATTCTAAGACTTGGAGATAGGTGGCAACAATCAAAGAGACACAAATCCAACAAACTGCTAATTTTCAGGAATTCGTTGGAAGTCATTAATAAATTGTTTCCACCTCATTGCATGAGGCCTTTGATGGAGAAACAACTTAGGTGCAGGTGTCCCTTTACATCTAACTAATCCTTGAGAATCCATTAGAATCCTCCTTGACAGGTGGCAACTCCCAACAAGGCGAATATCAAAACCGTGACCACTATAGGAAATTTCGTAGTGCCGCTGTAAAATAGTTATGCACATTCGATAATGCCACTTATATGTCTAAAATCTCTCAAACCATAACACATTTTGAAAAAATGAGAGAAATTTTTGTTATTTGGTATGTGATGAACAAAAACCTCCTCCAGTTTTTAAAAATACCTTCTCATTTTTTCATAATCCAAGTTTTAAGTTAGTCACTCAAAACTGGTAGAAGCGTCCTTGCAAAATAACTCTGCACAATTTGGTCTATGTCAAAATTTTGGTAGCGCCCGCTTGTGTGTCTGCATGCAATTTGGTAGCGCTGTCATAATTCACAGCTACATCACTTCAACATTGACATATTTGGTAGCATTCGACATGAAAACGAATTTGGTAACAACCTATGGAATTCATAGCGCCATCATTACACTGCTTAACAGATTTGGTAGCATTTTAGGTAGTAAAATGGAAGACCATGCTATATAGACAATTCCGCAGCGCCATGGCGCTATGGAATGTCTGTGCTCTTATGTATGATGAGACTAATCAAGAACCTTGAGTTGATAGGTTAAAATCCTGTATATGCATGTAGAGGTTATTTAGTTGCTTATGGAGAGGCAAGCCTCTTTTGGCTGCAAATTCTTGTGCTAACAAAAATCATGCTTCCATTTGAAAAGTTGTCTATTATATTTGATTCATCTACATCGAATTGTTGATATTATGGTAGTTGTGGGAGGTATTTACCTCCACATGTAAACCTGATGAGGATATAATACTCCGGAAAGAAAGAAGAAACCATAATGAGTTGGATAATAACCCTAGAAGACTTATCGACTCAAGAAGATCATTTATATTAGGTTATTAGCCTCCAAGAGAAGAATTCAACCAGAAATAATAATATATACTGAACAGACAGATATCCAAAATGAGAAGTCGGCCCAGGCAGTTAGCCAGAATTAGTATAAATACAGGAGGCCAGTTCTCATTCTAGCAAGCAGTCTCAGAATTGTAGAGCAACACTTGTGCGCACTGCAGTTGCCCAGTTTCTGTGCAGGTTTCGAGGAGAGATACCATTGCAGCTGCTGCAGCTAGCGGTTACACTTGGACTATCTCTTGGCTAGGGTTTGGACTATCTAATCATCTCTTGTTGATGAGCTATCCTTGGGGAAAGGTGCACTACCCTTTGTTTGGCTATATAGGCTAGGGTTTTCTTCCAGAGTGATTCTCTGTCAAGGTTAAGGTGCTCGGAGGGTGTCTTCGGCCTATGGTTGGGTGACAAAGGTATTTTCAATGGTAAAATGAGCACATACTTTTATATTCTAACAGGTTATGGTCCCACACCTCCTTCATTCAGTCTAACCGCTGGAAGGAAACATAGCCAAAAGGATATTAAGCTCGTTGAAGAACTGTCGTTAGGGTTTCCTAGCAGGAGTAGTCACCAAAGCACTGCCGCTAGGGTTACTAGCAGGTGCAGTTGTAGAAACCCTAATCATCTCGTTGAGGCACCTTAAGTGAAGGGATTGACCTAATCTCTGGACAAATCAATGCTCCCTAGCCTAGCACATCTCTTGGTATTCTCAGCAAGCCAAGATGTTAAGTTTGAGTTTGTGGTCAAATCTAGGGTTTGACCAAGTCAAAGAAACCATGACTTATTCTATGAAGCCTGAGAACAAGTTATATGGAGCCTCTAACTTCAGAGCATGGAAGACAAGGATTGACCTCATCCTTTCCAAGAATAAAATGTTGGATATCGTAAAAGGAAAGATCATGGAACCGGAGTTTGAAGAAGGAAAAGAGAAGGAACCCAAGAACGTTGCAGTTATGGAGAAGTTCAAAGAAGGTGACATCAATACCATGAGTATCATAGTGGAATCCATAAAAGAACACTTGATACCCTACATCTCCCATATTGACTCATCAAAGAAGATGTACGATGCCCTAGCAAATCTCTTCTCGATCAAAAACATTGGACAAGTTATGAGTCTGACGATGAATGATGATGACAACATAACATCATACTTTGTGAGGATCTCCTAGTTAATAGATCAACTACAAGCTATTGAAGAGATCACTTCAGAGAAGGAATTGGTAAACATAGTACTCAATGATATTCCCAAGACGTGGGATGCATTTTCCACAAGCATGAACACAAGGAAGGAGTATTCGACATTTGAAGAACTTTGGACTTGCTGTGCTAAAAAAGAATCAAGGAGCAGTGAAAAAGAGAAACCACAAAAGAAGTACGATGATCAAGCCTTCACAACAAGATTCAAGAATTTCAAGAACAAAAGGAAGTTTGGTTCAAGGAGGAAGTCAAATCAAGAGAAAGACATTTCAGAAGTATAATGCTTCAACTGTCGAAAGTATGGCCACTACAAGAATCATTGTTCCGAGCTAAAGAAAAGGAAGGAGAAACATGAAGCATCAATTGCCAAAGAAAAGGAACCTACAAAGAAGACTAATCATGAAAAAAGATACTTCTTCTTCTAAAGGTAACAACACTCTTCTTAGTTCTTGTACATATCTTGTTTGCATCGTCTTTGTACATATCTTGTATATCTATCTCTTGGAAGATAATGTGTTCCAAGAAGAACTATACTGATGGAAGAACAAAAGGATAAGTATTCATATCATTAGATAATACATGAAAGAATGAAATACATCAAAAAAAACACATGGAAGCTATTGCAAGATAAGCCGAATCAATCATGAAGAGACCTAGAAGAATAAAAGATAGAAAGAATTCAGAAATCAAGAGGAAATTGGAGAAAGACTTATGACGTTTTTGTAGCAGACAACAAGACGGAAGTGTGGACTCTGTCAGACGGAGAGAGACAATTATATATTGCAGTAGACAACAAGGATGCAGACGGAAGCATGGACTCTCCCAAATGGAGGGAGCTGATTATACATCACTAAAGAGAAGAGAATTCATGAAGTAAGGATTAGGAGGGAGCTAATCCTATGATCCATTGAAGATGATGAAGTATATATCCATGGTAGTAGCCATGAAAGACAGTACGTGTTCAGTTCGACCTTAGAAGAAGACTTCTTTAAAGAGAATCCTTAAAGTATCCCTAGTTGTCCATCCACATCCGTGATCCTATGATGAAAGAAATAAATGGAATCCTTAGGGCATGGAATCTATAAGAAACTCCATGGACCCAAGAGCTAAATAAAAACATAAGAAAGAACATGAAGATTCCAAGAAAGAAGAGAAGCCTGAACAACCAGTCATTGTATCGAGAATCACAAGACTACCAGCCTAATATGAAAGTAATCAAGCAGAACTGAAAGTTGTGATGAAGAATAGTATATGGAAGACTTATGAATGAAAGCATTGTAAGATCTAGAACTAGAGGTTCTCCTAGATGGAGGGAGAAGACTATGATGATTTCTCATTCTGGTAAACCAGAAATACCTCTACATGAGTCATTATATCATCCATAGGTTGGAGTGCTACATCAAGATGAATGCAAAGACTATTCTCTAGAGAAATTGAATAGAGATCATATGAAGAGAAACCTCAAGACCTTGAGTCATACCAAAAAGAGACCCTTGTATACAGATGGAAGAAGATAACTTGGTGAAAAACCTCCAATGCACAACAGAAGCGTGGTGGAGAATCTCTATAACAAAGATATTGTATCAAGATGATTACTCAATAGATCATATCTCATGATGGTAGAAGAAGTGCCACATAGATATGTTCCAGTGTTCCAACACTGATATACTTTATTGATCAGAGCTACATGAAGCCTTCAAATAAGACCAGTACTCCAAAATGAAGTACATTTGAAATCAAGCATTACATTATCCATGATGAAGTTCAGAAAGGAAAAAGAGGTTCTCCATTACATATCTCCACAGATGAGAAGATACACAGACATCTTGGTAAAGCTTCTATCCAAGATGAGAGAGTTTGAGTACTCAAGATGGAGCTCGTGGAGACGACTTCCCTATTGAAAAAGGAAGAGATGACTCCCAGGTTGGGAGGGAGAACTGATATGTATTGATTTATGGACAGTCATTTTTCAGTTCGAAAAATGGTCCAGGATGAGCAGTTTCCTTTCCAGTTCGAAAAGTGGATTGAGATTTCTGACGGACAATGATTTCCCATTGTGGTTAACATGGGAAATGGTCCAGATTGTTGATGTATCATAGACAACGACTTCCCATTATGGTTAACATGGGTAGTGGTCTAGGAAAGTCTCTCTTCTTGAGGGTTACTCAAGAAGACTGACCTGCCTTGCCAGACAACGATTTCTCATTGTGGTTAACATGAGGAATGGTCTGTTTTGGAGGTTGATACAGGACAATCTTTTCCTCTTATGGTTAACAAAGGAAACGGTCTGGACAATCATTCCTTAGGGTTTATACATTCTCTCCAGGGTGCACTTTGATTAGTGAAGGAGGAATGGCCCAATGTGGGGAATGGTCCAGGCTCAACAGTCAGGGACAAGCATTCCTTAGGGTTTATACATTCTCACCAGGTTGCACTTTGATTAGTGTAGGAAGAATGGCCCAGGGTGGGGAATGGTCCAGGATCAGAAATTAGGATAGTTATTCTTCCTTGCTTGATAAGAATAGTCCAGACAACTCATCATTGATGTTTTTACCTTTTGAGGGAAGATATTCTTTCAGATTTCACACATGTGAGTGAAATATTGGCCCAGATGATTCAGTTTATATCATAACATTATTTCTGTGCAGGTTGATATAAGTTGATTGTTATGAATACTGTATGACAGTAGATGTATACTACTGTGGTGAATGTGTTCCACTGTTCGTGACTATACATTATTGATCAAGTACTTGTTTGCTACTTGGTGTGGTAGTGTACCACTGGATTGTAGTTATGTACTATTATGGATAGACACAATTGTGTTCTATTTTTATTTCGATTACCTTGAAGACTGTTAGCAGTTTGGTAAATAATTATCAGTCAGATGAATGATGAACATATATTTTCTAGACAGAAAATGGTTTAGAACATTTACTCTTCTAGATTAGAAGAATGGCTCTTGTATCACTCTCTGGAGTGAGAATTGTGTCTAATTACTTGGATAGAGTATGGTTTCGAGAGATGATGCAACTGATGATGATGATGGTGCTCATGATCTAGTCTATATAACTATGTTGATGCTACCAGGTGAATGGTATGTTTTGTGCTCAAGACCATTACCTGTAATACCTCCCTAACTAGGAGGGAGTGTTGATATTATGGTAGCTGTGGGAGGTATTTACCTCCACGTGTAAACCTGATGAGGATATAATACTCCGGGAAGAAAGAATAAACCCTAATGAGTTGGATAATAACCCTAGAAGACTTGTCGGCTCAAGAAGATAATTTATATTAGGTTATTATCCTCCAAGAGAAGAAGTTGGCCACAAATAATAATATATACTGAACAAAAAGGTACCCAGAATGAGAAGTCGACCCAGGCAGTTAGCCAAAATTAGTATAAATATAGGAGGCCAATTCTTATTCTGGCAGGCAGTCTCAGAATTGCAGAGCAACACTTGTGCGCACTACAGTTGCCCATTTTCTGCGTAGGTTTGGAGGAGAGTTGTCGTTGCATCTGCTACAGCTAGCAGTTACGCTTGGACTATCTCTTGGCTAGGGTTTGGACTATCTGATCAGATCTTTTTTATGCACTATCCTTGGGGAAAGGTGTGCTACCCTTTGTTTGGCTATCTAGCCTAGGGTTTTCTTCCAGAGTGATTCTCTGTGAAGGTTAAGGTGCACAGAGGGTGGCTTCGGCCTATGGTTGGGTGACAAGGGTATTGTCAATGGGAAAACGAGCACATCCACTTATATTCTAACAGGAATAATGCTAACAATGGCCTTTGCATTGTGTTTCATAGTTATATGATCATGCCAACTCCCAGGTTCATAGAGGCAATTCCATATGGAGTCGAATAACTAGCCAACGATTTGGCTTTTTACTATGACACCTCAGAGGAATTTGGTGACTCATATTCATAGAAATGCACCCAGAATTTGGTTGAGATCATTGTTTTTTATTACATAGATCAATTCAAAGCATCAAAAACCCCGAAGCACCCATATTATGCAATATCAACACCTAAAAGTCACGATTTCATCAAAATAAAATAAAAAAATGTTGGTTTGCCTTAAAAAAATGTTAGCAATATCTCTTATAAGAAACTCCATATGGAAAAGGAACAAAATGTTGGTTATTTGTTCATACATGATTTCCATAGTAAAACACTTAACAAATTTTGCATGCAAAGGTCAACTTTGAAAAATTTCCTCACACAATCAACTACTGTTGGAGGGCCTAGTCGATTATGTTGACTATACCCACAAGTCAACCAAGAGTTGTTATTCAACTGTGAAAGTAAGTCAAGCATGCAACTGTAGGTCGATCAACTGACCAGGGTAGTTAAAACACTACATGCCAACTGACTCAAGATATAAATATACGAGATCATGAATGTAAACATGGTGTGGTACTAATTATAATACAAAGATATTGGTTGCTAGTCTCACAATTACTTTTCTTTTCCTTCTCTTCTCTAGGTGTGCTTATGTATATTGTTGTATAATGCTATGTGAATTCTATTGGTAACCCCCCCTGTAATCCCATAGATTACAACATTGATTATGTTGTTGGTAGTACCTAATCTGGGACTGTACGTTATATTATACAAACATATATTTTGAATTTGGAAGAGATCCGCAAGTAGTGGAAGATAAAATTAGAAAATTATTTCAAAAACTATGCCAGACGAAACCAGTTAACCCTTTCACATGTAAAATAACATTTTTTTTATAGAAACTCATGAGAGATTCCTTTATTCAGTACCTAGAGAAATCAATAAACTAATAGAATATGTTGCCCATGAATAACATCACCAAAGACAAACAATTTCTTTCCAAACTAATCAACAACGATTGAACAACCTTGTACGAGTGGGTCGAAAATATTTCCGACAACTTATATGAAGAACAAGCAATAAAAGACAGGCTATATGGATACGACATTAAAAGAATATTTTACAATGACTTGCATGATAACTTCCTTTGCATAGTACCAACCCTAATCCACAATTTTTTGATTGACAAAGGCATCAATCACATCGTTGAACCTTGACCCTCCTTAGCCACACCAACCAATATTGATTGAAAAAAATGACAAGTTGAGTGGGAAAAAAAATTGAATGCTGATTGCAAAAAAAATCAAGAAGCTTGTGACTACTTCTTATAGAAATAAGAATGATTAGCTATGTTACTTTCATCGAGCGAGAGTAGTTGGGATTGACGATGGGGGTGTATCTGTTTGTGATAATTCCTAAAAGGGAGTAATCTTAGTGGATATACATTGAAGAGACATTATGCCAATAAAAACAAGGATGTTTATTGTGAAAGAGCGACAATATACATTGGATGAAGAAACAAAGAAAAAAATGATTGTGCGAATGCAACCGAACAAGCCAACAATGAACCTTTATAAAATTGAAATAAAAAAAATACAAAAGAAAAGGGAATATATAGATGTTGTCGAAGACCCTTATTTATCTTGGATAAAGAGTCCTCAAGAGTGACATATCACTGGTGTGTTGGACCGGTCTGATGATTATCCAGATGCAGCAAAGGAAGCAGCCTTGACGGTTCCTGAGTTGAATGAAGAACTATAGTTGGTAGAGGTAGGCATAGACTCCCTTTGAATGGAAGAGGATTCTAAAATCATGGAGGTTTACAAGTCAGGACCCCTGATATGTAATCAAACAAGTTCAAGAGTCCAAGAATTCCTTCAACAACGTTTACAAATAGATTTCTAGTGCTCTTCGTTGTGGTATCAACTAGATGATCCTGGAAATGTGCAAGACAAATTGTTCATTGAGATATCGTAGACAAAGAGAACCTGGGTTAGTAATGAAGGTGATGATAACATACTATTCCACATAAAGGATCTCACGACTATGCCCCCCTATTGGATTTACTATCTGAATAAGAAAATTTAGATACTATTGAAAGTTGTGAGGAAGATATGTGACCACAAATAAGACACTTTACAAAATATAAAGACCAATGTTGTCATATGGATGAAACAAAATTTCCAATTGTAGCAACAAAATTCGACCAGCCCACTAATAAGAAATAATCAATTGTCAGGAACAAAGTCCAAATGATTTCATCTTCTATAATCCAATCGAAATAAAAACACTCCTCTTAAAACAAAATTAGTCATCATCATCTACCCATCTATGAGGGCGATGAGAATCCTAAATGACATTGGTTCATCTGTGAAAAATATTGGGACACGATGGACATCACAGATGAATTGAAACGAATAACACAATTTTCTAAAGCATTAAGGAAAAGAGCATTAACATGGTTCACGAACTTCATGGAGAACTAGACAAAAACAAAAACAACAGTGAAGGACAATTCTTATCATTTTTCATAACTTAAGATGTTAAGCATTTGTAAGCACAAAAATTAAAATAAATTAAGTATATTCCTAGTGAATCCATGTGAAAATATGATAAGAGATTCAAAGATATTCTTATCTAGATCCATTAAGTAATCAACAATTACTTGCTTGTAGGATTGTTTGTAGTAGGCCTTCTACAAAATATAAGGGGTCCTCTTCGAATGCATGAAATAAAACTTGTGAAGATGCCCTATGGAAGTCATGACAAATAGAATCGGATGATGATTGGTATAACATGTCATCATCGGACCGAAAAGTTTAAGAAAGACTTGAGATGCTTCAAAAACCACTCAAATATCTAACTGTTCGACGAGGTGACTTGTGGTGCATGATCTATATGAATGAAGGTCACTCTAAATACTTTTGCAAATGTCAGGAAAATACTGACAGAGACCCAAATATTAGAAGAGTCCAAATTGAGTATTTCTATGAAATATGCCAAAGCATCATGAATCATACGACAAAAGATTGTTTGCATAACTTGAAAAATGAAAAATCAAAGTTGTGTGCTATTTCCAAGAAGAAACTACCAAGGGCAAGGAGGAAACTATAATGGAAGAGGAGGAGGTTACCAAGGTTGGGGAGGCTATAAAGGAGGCTATCAAGGTTGAGGAAGAGCATACTGCTACATTTATCTAAAATATGACCACATGAGTCCTGATTGTCTAGTTAAAGACATGGAGGACTTAAAATTTTGCACCATATGTGGAGTTAGTGACCACTCACTAGAAGATTTCCCAATTATGATTGAAAAATTTATGAATAAAAGAACAATTAATCTTCTTTATATTGTTCCTAGGCGCGAGGTATTGAATTCCAAAAATCTGAATTCCATCACAAGATCTAGAGTTGGTTGACAATAAAGAATACCAAAGATACCATTAATTCAACCTACTAGAAAAGATAATGGATACTTGGACCCTGTGAAAGAAAGACAAACCATGAAACAAGCTCTTGGATTCTTTGACCAAGAGGATGAACCAAAAAGACAAAATATTTATCAGAAGCACAAGTATCAAGAGGGAATGAAAGATATAGTTCTGAAATATTTTTTAAATGTCATGAAAGAAGAAAAATGAGTTTCTCGACTCCTTGAATTATAAACATCTTGAAGGGTTGTAAATAAGATCACAAGACTTGTAAAAAATTGTGACAATTAACCCAAGAAAAAAACCATGATGACTATGATCCTCAAGTTGACTTAGAAGTTGACGGTTTCATGATTCCGCAAGAGGTGGTCGAATTTGGCTCCCAAGTGAATATCCTCCCAAAATAAACATGGACCAAAATGGGTAGACCTGAGCTCATGAGACAATTTTTTTTCTTAAAATTGGTAGATCAATGGTTTGTCGAGCCAATCAAAATATTAAAAAATGTAGAAACTACCATCATGGGCATCCCAACACTAATCGAATTTAAGGTGATCAAATTGGTCGAAGGCATCTCGACATACCCAACCCTAGTTGGTTGACAATGAAGAAGAAATATGAAGGCAACCATTTCACTCAAATGAGATAGCATTACATTAAAAGGAAATGGTAAGAAAATCATCATACCATTGGATCCCAGGGAAGGAAAACCATGGTCAAAACCATGGGAGGATGACTTGGAGACCAAAAGGTTGTATCAAGTAATCCAAGGGGATAATGATAATGTCAAGCAGAATGCACAAGGAGAATTCCCAGATGGATCACCTTTTTCAATTGGTCAGAATTTAGATATAGAATTGTATGAATGACAATTGGAGAATTATGAGTCTGAAGCATGAGAATGATGGTAAATTGAAGCCATACCCTAATAAATTTTTCGCTCATGTTTTTCGATCCAAAGCACCCCCGTTATTTATGAGAATAAATTTAAACACAATCCCATATTAATTCCAGTGGACATTAAGCAAACTTCCTCTTTCCCATTGCGATTTAAAGAAGAAGAATCCCCAACAACCCATGTCGAGGAATCATCCAAGTTGGTTGGTGAGCAAGGTCGAATGCAGAGTCTAGAGTAGTCATTTACAGGTCAAGAAACTAGGTGGTGGTACACAAACTCACCTCATATACAAGCATGGACACTAGCAACCAATTACTTTGTCGAACGATTTAGGGGGAAGAAACTATCTGCTACAACAAACATAGTAAAATTCAAACTAGGATTCATTCATGTCACTCACATCAAATACTTTGAAAGGGAAGCGAGGAAAATAGGGTATAAAGATGAATAATATGGCCCCATATGTTCCAAAACACATTGGAGGATTTACCCTATAAATGGTATAAGATTGAAGAAGCTCAGGGTCAAACATTATCATGGAAAGAGTTGAAGGAAAATTTCATTAAAGACTTTGCATTCAAAATAGAAGAAGTCAACCTAAAAGTAGTTATTAGTATAATAAAAAATCATATTGAGCAACCAATCACCAAAATCATAGAAGAGAAAGGGTAAGCAAAGGTAGATATTGGGTCAACCTCGAAGTGTAATCACATATCATGACATGACCAAACGATTTCTCATTGAATTGATACATAAAATGAAAGTTTTCCAAGGAAGAGATTTCAATGGTAGAGAAATCATTCGAAAGTAGTCAAACAAATTAGAATTTTCCTAAAAGTATCGAAAGACAAACACAAGGAAGAACCTGAAAAAATCAACTTTCTTCTAGCCTATAATGAAGTTCGAGGACGAGTCAAAACCCCCTGAATGGATGGAAGAAGAAATCAAATCAAAGAATTTGAGATATCAAATTATGGCAGGCCAAAAAAGGCCCGGATGGGTGACTACTGGATAGAGAAGCAAACAACTGAGATAGTTGACCTCTTGAAAGAATATAAATATGCCTTTTTCATGGATTACAAAGATTTTAAAGGACTTTTAAAAGAAATGGGAGAAATAAAAATTGACTTAGCTCCAAGAGAGAAACCTATCAAGAAGAGACCCTACAAGTTGGCTCATAAATGCAAAAAAATTGTCAAGAAGGAGATTGACATCATATTGGTAGTAGGCATCATCTATCCCATAGGAAAATCTAAGTGGGCTAGTCCAATGGTTGTTCAACCCAAGAAACATGACCCTAAGAAATTGAGAATTTGTGTCGACTTTAAACGATTGAACAAACTTGCAATTATAGATGAAATTTGCACATCGTTTGCTGATGAAATTATAAATGAAGTTGTTGGGCATGAGTGCTACTCATTCGAATGGATTTTCAGGATACAACCAAGTACCTATCATCCAATAAGATAAAGAGAAAACCAATTTTGCCTCAATATTTGGGTCACGTGCATATAAGGTGATGTCCTTTGGAATAAAAATTCTCCTGTAGTATTCTCCCGCATTGTTGTCAAAGCCTTCCAAGAATACATTTATAAAAAAATGTTGGTCTATTTCGGTGATTGGGCAATATGTAGACTAATGAAGAATAATATACATTGGTTATGGATGATGCTGGAAAGATGTCAACAAATACATCTATCTTTGAACATAAAGAAATGTATATTCGCCACACCAATTGGTATACTTCTTGGTCATATCGTCTGGAAGGATGGAATCAAATTCTATATGGATAAAATAAAAGTAATATTTGACTTAAAACCACTAGTTAATCAAAATTAGATTAAAATATTCTTGGGCTACATAGGGTACTATAGGAAATTCATAAGAAATTATTCAGACATTACCTTCCCAATCAACGAATTTCTATGGAATGGAGTAGAGTTTATATGGAACGCTGAATGAAGTGAATATTTTTAACTCCTCAAAATAAAGTTGGTGGAATCCCCCATCCTAATATTTCCTAACTGGGCAAAGAAATTCCATGTACAAATCAATGCATCAAATGTAGCAGTCAGAGCAGTCCTTGCTCAACCAGGTGATGAAACCGTTGACCATCCTAATGCCTATGCTAACCAAAAATTAAATAAAGTAGAAATAAATTATTTGACAACGAAAAGAGAAGAATCGACAATGATATTTTCCCTCCAAAAATTTAGGAACTTTTTATTAGCAAACCCGTTTACCTTTTACATAGATCATCGAGCCCTGAAAAACCTATTCAATAAACCAATGCATCAAGGCCGAGTTTGTAGATGGATGTTGTTATTTTAGGAGTTCAAATTTGATGTCATAGTCTGTTGTGGAAAAAAAATGTCGAACTCAATAATATTTCAAGACTCGAAACTGGTGAAGAACCCAAACGCATAGATGACAAGATACCAAATGCTCAGTTGTTTTGGGTTGAGGCCAATCTAAAAGAGATAGCTGGAATATTTCAATTTTTACAAGATGGAAAAGTTCCAGAGGATTTGCTAGAGAGAAAAAATAAAGTGTTAGCAATGAAGGCCACCCCTTTTACACTCATGAATGGGTTCCTCTATAAGTTGGGACCATACAATGTGCTCAGATGATGTGTCATAGAACACGAAAGAGACAACATAATAGAAGAATCACATGTTGTTCCTACAGGTGGACACTTTCAAGAAGACACAATTACAAGAAAAATCCTACAAGCAGGACTATGGTGGCCCAAATTGCACAAAGACTGTCGAAGAAGATAAAAAAATGCGATAAATGAAAAAGAATGGGCTAGCTACTTTGGAAAAATGAAATGCCCTTAAATTCAATCAAACCTATTCTACCATTTGAAATATGGGCAATCGAATTCGTCGGCCCATTCTCGAAAAGGGAAAAAATGATAGGGGCAAGGTGTTGATTTTACCACTTTAACCTAGCACCCAATAGTTATAAAATCACTTTATCTACTGAAAATAACAACTGAGTAATCAACTAAACATGCAATGAAAGAATAACCTAGGAAACCAAAATCTCATACACAATACACAAATCTTTTTGGGTATAAACCCCTAGAAAAAACCTAGAGGGAAAATTGATACTTAGATTCTTTTATTAAGGTCAAATAGGGGCTCTCGTAATAGGGAAAATGGCCCACTGAGAGAAATACAACAAAAGAAAAATCAGACATAGTCTTCTTTGTCATACGACCCTTGAATAACATGATTTTTGAGGTGTAGATGACTTCCCTTTGTCACACCCACGTATACATACATGTCTCCACTCGCACCCACATACACATATGGAAATACTATACGAAAACTTTCATACAACGTTGCTCTTTCCTCTGGCTTGTATTAGTTGAAACCCACCTGTGACTTCCTCTGCTCTCTCTTCTCCTTGACCTGTATGATCTCTAGATGAATGTCCTTCTCCACCTATCCAATATCTTGAATCATAGTCCTTCGTGATCCAACCCTATCTGCATCAACTCTTGGATGAAATATCTTCACCCAACCAGTGAGATCTCCTCACTCTTGTGTAAGAAAAAGTCCTTCTTTGCTCCTACACTATCAACCATCTTCACACTAGCAAAAGTACTTCTTTTCTATCTCCTACCTTGGTCTCTTACCAAAAGTCTCAACCTTGATCTCTCACCAATATCTTTGACCTTGATCTCTCATCAAAGTCTCTCACAAGTGTATCTCACACAAGTGTATTCCTCCTTCATCCTAGCCTTGCTTTTATAATCATGAGCTAAAATATATTTCTAATCTCCAAAGTGATTGATGGTTGAGATTACTTCCCACACTCACTTAAGATTTACATGCTAATTAATTTTAGCATTTCCTTAAATAACTCAGTTAACTAATAAAAACACTTATACTTTAATTAATTCCTTTTAACTAAAGTAAAATCAAGGAAATAAGGCTTTCGATGAATTCCACATGCTAGACACATGCAAATGCAGAAGTACCTGTCTGATGCTACCACTAACATCAACACTCTCTCTTAGCAAGGAAGGTACTTCTCCCACCCAGAGTTGGATCTATCTTTGCTACTAGATATGCTACCATGACTGCTCTCCAATCCACTTGATTAGTCGCTCCCTCTGACACAGAAGCTATCCCTTCCATCTCACACTGATCTATCTTTGAAGAATCACTACCTATGAACATGCTCCTAGAAGCCTCTTTCTCTTGAGCATCCTGCATGGACATCTTGTACCATGAATTATGTTTGACAGTTTTGGAAGGTTTCCCCTTCCCACCTGAATCTGAAGGATAAATCCCTCTGAGCTGGTCAAGCTTCAGAGCTACTTTCTCCCTATCCTCTGCCACTTTTTTGCTAGCTATTGTTCACATAGGCTGGCCCTTTAGCCTATACAAATCACTCTCTCTAACTACTAGAACAACTATTGTGTATGAGATAGATTCTTTGGTATTGATCAATGCCTTTCCATCCTGGAACGCTACATCAAATCCCTTCTTTTCAATCATTGAGACTGAGAGCACACTCCTCTTGATTTCTGACACCCATAACACATTCGTCACTCTCAATGTGCCTCTTGAATCCATCTGGAATGGAAATGTTCCGGATCCCTTTACTGCATGCTTGGTCCGCATACCAAGTTCCATATGCATATCTAAGTCAGACTCTATGAAGCTCCTGAACACCTCTTGTGCTCCTGTCATATGACATGTGGATCCACTATTTATCAACCATGAAACAGTTGATATGGTTCCCAAGGAAGTCTAGGAAACAAGTAATAACTCCGTTTGTTCAAACTTCTTTCAAAACTCATCCACTTGAGTCTTTACCAATGCATCTACCTCTGCTTTCATTTCATTTCCACCCTTCTTATTGAGTGACATTGCCCTGCATAATTCCCAAACTTGTGGCATGCAAATCACTTGACTTTGCTCATGTCCTTATTATTGCCGAGTTGAGAAGTAGACTCTCCAGTGGAAATATTCTTGAAATTTCCCTTCTTTTCTTGACTAGCAAGAGCAATATTCTCATCATCATTCTTGTGCCAACCTCCATTTAGATCTTCATCTCAAAGTTCCTCCTGAACGAAGTCATCCCACAACCTTGACCAATCATGGACAATCTCTCTTGCCACAATTCCTTTGATGAATGGTGCCCACTCCTTCATGAATCCTTTCAGCTCAGTCCTCACCAACTTTAAATCAACCACTATCTCCCCAACTGTAGCTAGTTCATCTTGAACCTCTTGGATCCAGGTGATATAACATGTCACTGTATTTGATCCTATCATATTTGTGTCCCTGATCTTCTCTCTCCGCACCATTTTACGATTCTCATTCTTGCTATGAAATAAAATCTTCATATCCCCCCACATGTCCCTAATAGCCTTCTTTCTTGATAAATGAGGGATCAAGTGATCCTTCACTCCATCTGGAATGATGCACCTCGATTTCACATCCTGCTGATTATGGATGACCAATGTTGTCACATCTGTTGGTGGAGTTATATGAGTATTAGTAAATTTCTAGATCCCATTCTCCATAAACACCAACATGATCCTCTCCTTCCAACTACTGTAGTTGGAAACCCCATCCAACCTATATTTGAACTTCAATCCAGTTTCCATCCCTCGACTGAAATTGCCTCTATACTGACCTGTACGACCCCATACATGATTTTCACCACTACAACCCATGTATGTATGATACCGTGGTCACAAAATCCCATGTATGTACACAACCGACCCTTCTGTGACCCGTTTACACCTCCATACACCTGCGAAAACCCTTGTTCTGCCTCAGTACTATTGTTTCCTTGAAATTTATCCTTTGATTTTTGCCTCCTGGTTACAGATATGACTTCTTGTAGATCTGATAAATCATTCTTGCAACTCTTGAGATTTGGCTTCCTCTCAAAGCCCTCGACTCCTGAGATTTGGCTTCCTCTCAAAGCCCTCGACTCCTGAGATTTGGCTTCCTCTCAAAGCCCTCGGTCTGATACCATGTTGATTTTACCACTTCAACCTAACACCCGGTAGTTAGCTCAAAATAAAATCACTTCATCTACTAAAAATCACAACTGACTAATCAACTAAACATGCACCCGAATCATAAACTAGGAAACTAAAATCTCATGCATAAGACACAAATATTTTTCGGGTATAAACCCCGAGAAAAACCCCGAAGGGAAAAACGATACTTAGATTCTTTTATTAAGGTCAAATTAGGTCTCCCATAAAGGGGAAAATGTCCCACTGAGAGAAATACAACTATAAACAAACCTGGCACAATCTTCTTTGTTGTATGACCCTTAAACAACACACTTTTCGAGGTGTACACAACTTCCCTTTGTCACACATGTCTATACGCGTCTGTCTCCACTGGCACCTGTGTACACGTATGGAAATACTATATGACAACTTCTGTATGATGCTACACTTTCCTCTTGCTTCTATCAGTTGAAACCCACTTACATTTGCCTCTGATCTCTCTTCTTCTTGAACTATATTATCTCTATATGGACATCCTTCTCCACCTATCCAAGATCTTGAATTACTATCCTTCATGATCCAACCTTCTCTCCATAAACTCTTGGACGAAATATATTCACCTAATAAGTGAGAACTCCTCACTCTTGTGTAAGAAAAAGTCCTTTTTTGCTTCTACACTCTCAACCCTCTTCACACTAGAAAAAGTCCTTCTTTTCTATCTCTGACCTTGGTCTCTCATCAAAAGTCTCGACCTTGATCTCTCACCAAAGTCTCCAACCTTGATCTCTCATCAAATTATCTCACAAGTGTATCTCACACAAGTGTTTTCCTCCTTCACCCTAGCCTTGCTTTTATAATCATGAGTTACAATATATTTATAATCTCCAAAGTGATTTATGGTTGAGATTACTTCTCACACTCACTTAAGATTTACATGCTAATTACTTTTAGCATTTCCTTAAATAACTCAATTAACTAATAAAAACAATTTCACTTTCATTAATTCCTTTTAACTAAAGTAAACTCAAGGAAATAAGGATTTCGATGACTTCCACATGTTAGACACATGCCAATGTAGAAGTACCTATCTAATGCTACCACTAACATCAACACAAGGTACATAAAAACTATGGTCAGGTACTTAACTAAATGAGCTGAAGAAGAGCTAGTCGAAACATGCACCACATAAGTGGCGACACAATTTATTTATGAAAACCTAATCATAAGATTTAGGTGCCCCTTAACACTTATAAGCGACCAAGGAATACATTTAGTCAATGGTACAATAAAGATAATGTTGGATCTGTTCCTGATCGACCATAGAAATATGCCACCTTATCATCCACAAGTGAATAGAGCAGTTGAGTCATTCAACAAAACACTACAAAAAAGACTAAAAAAAATTTGTGGCATCAACGTAGACGACTAGGATGATAAAGTATTGAATTTCTTATGGGCATACCAAATTCCCTATAAATGATCGACTAGGAAAACACCCTTTAAAATAGCATATGGGAAGGAAACAGTGATACCCCTACATCTCTGGATGGATGCAAAAAAAATTTCTTCTCTTCTCCATTATGACCTCACACTAGCAAATAAGGACAAGCTCTACCAACTAAATAAACTTAAAGAGTGATGTTTAACAACATTCCATCATTAGAAAGTCCAAAAGAATCAACAAAAATCTTAGCATGATAGTCACCTTTGAAGAAAAGACATCAATAATAGTGACCTGGTACTCTTATATGACAACAAGGTCAAAGGAAAAGCAAGAAAGCTAGAGACCGTGTGGTTGGGACCATTTATAATCAAGGATATGCAGCCAACTGAGTAGGTCAACTTAGAACATTGCAAGGGAAAATCTTTGACAAAGTTGTTAATGGTGCTCGACTAAAAAAATACCACCCTTGAAAAAAGAAAGGAAAATAAGTCCATTGGTGAAAACTTCCTTGCAAGCACCAATGAACGAGGATTAGAATGAAAGCCACTTTTTGGCAGTCCAATCCTAGAGAGAGAGAGAGAGAGAGAGAGAGAGAGAGAGAGAGAGAGAGAGAAGAAAAACCCAATAAAATAGTCAGTTATGGAAGAATCAGTTAAAAAACCATCCTAGGACCAGTAACAAAGAACAAATAATTCAACTTTTGGTTGGTTTAGGAAGTGAAGGACATAAAATGGACGCATAAGGTTTCAATAGGAAAAGATACATAGACCAAAGTAGTTCTCATAGAAAAAATTCACAAGTGCATCCCAGGGACCTCAGAAGGCTATTGGACAAACACATAAGGAATGAGTCAAGTCAGTGACGAAAAATACAATCAAGAAAGTGAGGAAAAACCTAATCAAGCAAGTGAGGATCAAGCGAACATGGAAAATTTGAATTAAGCGAGCACAAAAAATTTGAATCATTCGACCAAGCAAAGGATAAAATTGAAAAGATTTAGTGGGTCGATTGTGACCATAAAATCGATCGTGAAAGACAATTCGACTGATCCAACCATATTGACCAAAAAAAACGATTGAGCCAACTGTATTGATTGTAGGAAACAAAAGGATTGAGCTAAAGAATTAAACCATTCGACTTCTCTAGAAATCAACCAAATTCATTGGGCTATACATGGAAAATTTGTCGACCGGGAAGAACACCCACACAAAAGACACTTAATGTAGTCAATTAATGAAGAAAGTAGTTGAAATAACACTTCCACATGAAAATGGACTAGATCCCGCTCAAAATCCGCTATAAATATGCAACTCAACCACATCAAAGCACATTGCTCAAATCCATACTCAGTCCACCCAATTCTCGTTGCACAAAAATCCCTAATACCAGTTGTTTTGATCCTGACCATTCTAAACCAAGTATAAAAGAAGGAAATAGTGAAGAAATACACTAAATTCTTCTAATTATGGCAAGACTAATACACCAAATCACAGGGCTACCAAATACAAGGGAAGTAGTACCAAAAACCATTGACCCTGCATCCTGGACCTAAAAATTCACAGGGTCGACCTTAACAAAAAATTCAAAAGGATTGGTAATCAGTGAGGTAAAATAGATACACATAAAATGTGCCTACATCATTGTAGCATTATGTTTGACATCAACTAGTAGGCATCCAATGTAAAATTGAATATGCTTGAGGCTATCGGATAGATATTCGAGCAAGGAAAATTATTTAATTGGGTAGAGCACCTAGCCGACGTGCTCCAAATAAATTGCCAAGAATGCCATGAATCCAACAAGGCCATTTGTTACACATCAAAATTTCTCATTTCAATGATGACCTATTGTCGTCATTACAAGTGTCACATTTTGGCCACAAGTGTCACAAGTGTCGCATACATCATACAATCATATTTCCTATGTCATGTCTTGAACGAAATCACAAGGAACACTTGAAGACACCCTCAAAGACTTGTTAAAGAAGGAGAAATCATTTGACAAAGAGTACAAAGCCTTTTCCTTGAGAAAAACCACTTAAAAATGAATTTTTAAGGGCAACGTTCCCCTACCCACTAGCAAGGAGTGCTAGCGCTCCTTTCCCTCCTTTGAGGGAGCATTGTAGCGCTCTGTGCCCCATTTTGGGGGAGCGCTAGGTTGTTTGAGGAAATCTTGAACTGTGAGGAAAATCAAGGAAAGATTCCCCTCATCTCTGGAGTCAGTTTGATTCGAACTTGAGGTCAAGGATGGATCTTAGGGAGGATCCAAAACTGATGGAGAAGGATCCTCAACCTATCCCAAGAATCTCCAAGGTGGTTGGGTCTCTCAAAGCCTATATAAGGAGACCTCCGCATGGTGAAAAGAGAGAGACATTGAAGGCATCGAAATTATGATCTCATAAGGAAGATAATTAGTGAAGCATAGTCATTTTGTTTGTGGATCACTTGAGCAAGGGGTTGGACAAGGAGAGTTGGAAGAGGCTGCTGCAGCTTCATCAAAGGTCTGTAAGTATCTCTATTGAGTTCTCATTAATACATGTGCTTGGCTTGTTTCTTTCAAGATTGTGTATACCTACATGAACTTGTATTTAATGGATAGATCTAGTTTCAAACTAATCATAGTAGAATAGGAAGCATGTTTTGTCTTTGATTGGATTGCAGGACTTGTTGAAGAGCTTGGGGATCAGAGCTCAACTTGGACTGGGCAAGGACAAACATTGTAAAGAGGTACATCTTCTTCCTCTTCTCTATAGATTAGCTTAGCTAGGTTTAAAAGGATGTCAGTGACCAAAGTTAGCACCTTTCTGTCTTGATCTTAGAGATTTAGGGTTCAAGAGGGAATCCACCTGTCTGCAAGGGGGATTTTCCTGTAACACCACCATGTATCCTTCCTTGTTAATTTGGATAGAAATGAGCCAAATCTACCAAGTTGAAGAGACTATATTCACAATCATGTTGACCTAGACTATGTATAAATTCCAATGTTTTGCTGCATACTGGAAGGGCCATAAGGAAGAACATTCACCCCAATACATGTTCCAATAAATAGTAAATACACTTAAGAATGCCAGTATTCGATGGAGAGTGCCCAAAAATGTAAGAAGAGAGCTACCACCAGGTTTACATGTTCATTTATATCTTGACTATACTAAAATTTGTTATGTGCATGGAAAAACTGAGCATCAACCAAAATAACCTCCATACCAGTCAACTACCTAATAGATCTCTTAGGAGATCCAATGGAAGACAAACACTGTCACTCCCATTCCACCACTTGCTGCAGAAGTTATCATCGATATCATCATGCCATTGAATAACGAGAAGATTGACAAAGAATAAGAGGTTTCCTTATACGTAGTCTCGTTTTCTGTTGACGTGAGTAGTACGTTAAAATATCCTAAAAAGAGGGCGACTACAAGAAAACAGTTGGGTTAGTAGAACAAGTTGACATGGTTGAGGAAGACATTAAAGTTGACTTACAATATGTTCTAGAAGGTATGGATGAAATTGACTTTGAGAACCCCCTGCTCAAAAATAAATTGGAAAAAGTAGCCTAACAATTTCTCTCTGAAACAATCGACCTTGGACAGTCGATAAGAAAACACACACATGATAGAAAGAAAGACCTTGAATCAAGTGCCAAAACTCAATATGTACAAACTTGATAACAAGCCAAGGAACTAATTATCGAATCCCTCAAGAAAAAAATAACAATTGAAAGGTAGATGTAGATTAGAAGGGAGAAAAGACAATAGCATGCCAAATAACAATCCAGGGAGGATGCGACTACAACCAAAGAAACAAAAAAGAAGAAACAAGGGAAAAACATGATCAAAATTAAAATACCTCGACCTAACACAACTCCAATTGATCTAACTTAGGAATAATCACTAAAATGACTGAATCTTATTGCTCAGGAAGCCTTGGTTCAAACAATTGCAGCACAACAGTTGACTCAATAGCAACAGTTGGCCCAACAACAATGGTTGAATCAACACCAACATTCAGTTGGGCAACCAACAGGACAACAAAATGATCAACCTTCAGAACACGAATCGACTAGGGATAAAATAGTAGATTAGAAGGGAGAAGAGACAATAGCAAGCCAAACAACAAGCCATGGAGGATGCAACTGCAGCCAAAGCAACAAAAAATAAGAAACACAGGAAAAACATGATCAAAATTAAAATACCTCGACCTAGCACAACTCCAATTAATCTAACTTAGGAATCATCACCAATGTTACTCACTCTTATTGCTTAGGAAGCCCCGATTCAAACAATTGCAGCACAACAATTGACTCAATAACAACAATTGCCCCAACAACAAAAATCAACACAACAACAGTTGAATCAACACCAACAGTTGGTTGGGCAACCAATAAGACAAAAAAATGATCAACCTTTAGAACCCGAATCAAATAGGGAGAAAATAGTAGATTAGAAGGGATAAAATACAATAGCAAGCCAAACAACAAGTCAGGGAGGATGAGACTACAACTAAAGAAAAAAGAAAGAAGAAACAAGGGAAAATCATCATCAAAATTAAAATACCTCGAACTAACACAACTCCAATTGATCTAACTTAGGAATCATCACCAACGCGACTGACTCTTATTACTCAGTAAGCCTTGGTTCAAACAATTGCAACACAACAGTTGACCCAATAACACCAGTTGGCCCTGTTAGCACTCTGTAAATTTTGTCTGGCTGAATAGACAAACGACAGATGTAACTATTTCAACCTACTGTAGAGCTTAAGCACTAGCCTGCTCAACTCAGAGAGGGCTCTCTCATGTCACTTGATATTTCTTTAATGAACAATGGCTAGATTTGGTTTGTTTGGGGGGGTGTTATAAAGTTGCTGAAGAAATGGAGGTGACATTTGGGCTATGGAGTCATAAATGAACAATGCATTGACAAATCATTAGAACTATCAAGAGGAAAAAGGCTAAATGAGTCAATGAGTCTAAGTTTTAAATTGAAATTTGTATGGAAAAGGAGGAAAAAGGGAAACACATAACTGCATCGGAGCATATTAAAATGAATTTTGACTTAGCTAAGAGGAAACATACATAGTTTAAATTGCATAGACCGAGAGTGTCATCAGGACGAATTCCGGGCCTTTAACTCTCCAATTTAAAGGAGGAAATTGTAAATGGAATAAAATATCACAAGAAATACACACTACCAAAGAAGACAAAACTCATATCACCACCAATTAGAATCTTTTCATAAACAATTCAAAAATTTGTTTCTGCATTTGTGTATTCACTTTAGCTCCAAGATTTTACAAAGTCTTCCTGCTCAGAGGGTAGGCCCCTCTTTTCTTCATGCTTTCTTTATTCTTGGGATGATATATATAGAGGATTTACATGCAAGATTCCAAACGATTAAAATTCCCCATAGTTTTGAAGATAGACATCTGTTACAATAAGGAGTAATATATACCGACGATTCTCCTACTTCATAAGGAGCGTTATAAACATGACTGGCATATCTGAAGTTTCTCGTTAAACTCCACATGTTCAAAACTTTCTAAAACGTACTAAATTCAGTTAGAGAACTTATTCCAACTTGGCAATTTCTTTCTTCAGAGAACTTAACCAAACCGGTTGGTTTTCCTCGACGCTCTCAACCTCCTTAGCTTTGATCACTGTTTCCTGTCACTTGCTCTGCTTCCTCTTCACTTCCCGCTTGTAGCACTTGTTTGCATGTCCGTTGATGATTAAATCCCTCATTATGGGATTTAGTATGACTTTTGATTCTGGCTCTGTCGCAAGGTCAGTATGGAATTTTGTTGCTAATATCCATGCAATCCACCTCTCTTTCTTACTCATCGATGAATTCTCCATATTAGTTGAAAATCCTGGTTTGCTGGGGGTCGTTTGACTAGCTTTATCTATTTTTCCCCATTTCACAGAAAAACCTCAGACTTGTCTCCCTAATCTTTTTATTAATTTGTTCAAAATGGAATGTCGATTTCTCAGAACATGATAAATTTATCTATATTTTGGAGGACGATTGTCATCGAGTGTTTAATGATAAATTGTTGACGATAGTACTTGTCCAAACTACGACCCATCATATTCGGTTGTCAGCTTCAAATGATTAGCCTCCAGGTTGTCCTTTTGGCGGAGCTTACCTGACACTGCACGGCGTAACGTACTTGAGAAACAGTACTGATGTGACTGGATAAGTCATTAACTCTTCCCCTTTTGTACGCAATCTGTGGAAGTGACACATATTGAATGATTTTTTAACACGTGACATCAGGGTGTGGTTGAGCGGTTTTGCGCTCACCCGCTTTTCCCTCCGACATGCTTTAGGGGGTGTCGCATGTCCACATTTTGAAACCGTGGTATTTTCCCCGACCCACCCTCGAAAATTATCCTCCGCGCTACTTGGATGTCCAATATCTGTCTGGGCCGTTGATCTGGGCCGCTCCAAAATCTACGGTTGTCGGGTCTCTACAAATTTTGATATCGGGGAGTTGGAAAAAGTGGTTTTGAATAACCCACTTTTCGCCCCGATGTACCTGTGAGGGTGCCATGCATCCAGTAAATGAAACCGTGGTATTATCCCTGGCCCACCCTCGAATAATTAACTCTCGCTCTATTTCATCGCCTGATATGCGTTTTGGTCATTGATCTGGACCACTTCAAGATCTATGGTTCTTGGCCCCCATCATTTTCGTACCTCTGCTATATTTGCCTTTTCTCTGCCAGATATAGCCCGGTCCTCCAAATCGCTCCATGTCTCTACACTGCTTTAGTCCCCCACTAAATCTGAAGCTCATATTTCATGTATAATTGTTATGGTGATAACATAGGGTCCAACTTGGGATGCTATCCTCCCTGTGAGGTAGCAAAGAACTGTAGAACCAATGCCTTCTTCATTGGGTTGCTTCCGAAACATGTGCGTGTACCTGTTCTGCCTTAGAGATCGAGTGTCAATTTAAAACCAAACTTTGCACACTACTCTCAACTGGATGCTGAACGAAAAATACCGCTAGAATCTAACTGTACATACTACTGGAAATCCAAAAAATGCTTGACCAACAAGCTTATTCGCACACTCCTACCTACCCTAACCGCTGAAATGAACTGCCAATCAAGTGAAATCATAATGCCAATGCAGCCATGACAACATTTTATCCACTGTTTGTTTTCTTTGCACTTCCTTGTTCCAAAGCTTTTTTGCTGATAATTCATTCAAAAATTCATCCATAAATCCAAATATCAAAAAATAAAAAATATTTGGATTGTTTACTGCCTCCAAGAAAATTGCAAATGGGTCTTCTAAAACATGCACAAAACAACTATCCTCTTTCACCCTTTTCACACGATCCTTGTTCTCATGCAATTTAACTTGTTGACTTCCCTCAAGAAACTGTCAGGTTTGCTGAGAAGTCTGGAAGTAATAGTTTCTTGAAACATAAGACGACCATGGCTGAAGAACATCGTTTGGTGTAAAGCAACCCATATTTAATAGAGACACCAATTTGTCAATACCTTTATCCTTAAGCTTGCAACCCACTATCCTCTGTAGATCTTGATTATAAACATTTTCCATATAACGTTCCATGGGATCATGAAGCACATGAAAGAATGTTTCCTTTTCAGGAGCTAAGGCAAAAAAACAAGCTTCTTTCACAAGTGTTTTTTGCTCTTGCTTCATTTCTTGAATATTGGGAATATTTTCGAATGAAATGGCAACAATAGGTGTGTCATACATACCAACAAAAACATTCATACGTTCTCAAACATGTTCAAATATGACAACCATATCATGTGCATAATCCTTTTCATTATCTTTTTGTATTTCTGATTGAGAAATGGTAGACGTTGTTTTGTTGCTTTTTATGTCATTTGTTTTTTCATTGTTTGGAGTCTCCATAGATGCAGTTTCAGAATCCTCATCCATGTCTAGGTCACTTAGAAATTGGAACACCACATCATTTTCAGGGGAAAAAAGACAACTTTGAAACACTTTGTCTTGCTGGAAATATTGTTGAACATCTATATTAGTTTCAGGAGAAGGAAAATGACCTTTAACAACAATTTCTTGATCAAATTCTTTTTCTTTTTCAATCTGGTGGTTAAGCACAGGTTGCAACTCCAAATTGGTATATCCTTTCAAGTAATCAACTACATGATCATTTAATGCATGTGACTATTGTTGGTCTTCCTCACCGATAACAATTTTCTCATGTAAAATAGTGCAACTGTGAATGCAGTCAGAATTCCCCGTTTCTTCTGTTATATCATGATTTACTTTCAACCATTCCAAGGAAGAAAAACATAATGGAAGAGAGTTTTCATTTGTAAGTCCATTGCTTTCTTCATATTCAACATCATGTTTGGAGGCTTTCTGATTTGAAACATTATAAACATTTTTCTTCAGAAATTCGAAAGAAGAAAAACATAATGGCAAGGTTCTTTCACTTGATTTAAAACCTCCTTCATTTTCTTCACTGTTTTCAATTCCTTTGGATTGCTGAATACACTCACTTTCATATTTATCTTTGACCAATGGTTGCAATTTTGAACTGAAAAGATCTTCTACATAACAAGTAACAGAGTCATCAGACACATGAGAAGATTGCAGCAACATCTTGTCAATTTGTTCCAGTGAATTAGTGTGATTTGGAATCAACACACATTCATTTGCTTCAATGATGATCTCATAATTTTCTTTCAACAATTTAAATGCAAAAAATCATAAAGGCAAAGAATTCCCTTCAGCTGATTCAATACTTTCTACTTTGTAATTGTGATATGTAGGTTGATTTCTTTCGTTATACTGCTGAAAAGGGATGTTTTTTGACAGAGAACACCCAACTAGTTGTTCTAGGAAGTTAACATCACAATCATCATCATATTTATCATATATAGGATAATCAACAACATCTGCATTGTCATCTAACAAGAAAAAACTTGGAACATCAACCTGCTCTTCAACAAGCTGACTTGCATCTTCATCTTCTTGATTGTCTATAAATGAATACATAAAACAATCAGTACTCTTCTTATCTTGGAATAGATTAGGAGCACCTCCTCCTTTAGCAAGTGGAATATAATCTTTTGCAAAATCATGAGCATTGAAAACTTCAAGAGAAGCTATGATATTATTGACTCAATGTTCAAGATTCCAATCAACCCTTTTTTGTTCATATTCACTTTCATATTCTTGAATACCCAACCCCTCATTTCGGCTATATTCACATGCTTGGATATTGTGTTGAATCTCCTGGGAATCATCGAACATTTTTTGTAAAGACTTAGGTCTTCTTTCCATTAGGAGAAAAGACGAATCTGGATGAAGTGTAGTTGCATAATGGAGCATGGAAACAATTTTGGTGGGTTGAATTTCTTTGGGCAAATTGTAGTAAATACTAGAAAACCTCCCGTTGAATGAAGAAATAGTTTCATTTCTCTGACCCTTTAAGGCATAGAACTTTGTAAGCTGTAGATCTAAAGATTTATTCCTGCCCCAAAACTTAAAAAAAACATTCTTCAATTCCTCCCATTAGCTAATCGTCTCTGGCTGCAAATGTTTAAACCAGTCTTTGGTATTCCCCTTTAAGGATTGAGAGAAGGCTCTCATACAAACATCCTCATGATCAATCTCAAACAAATCTATAAAATTCTCAAACCCTTGGATGTGTTTTTCAGCTGAGATGGCATCAAGTTCCCCATCAAACACATGTAGGTACTCATAGTACTTTGGAGGGAATTTGTGGAGGACTTGGGGTAGCTTCAAGGGTATGTATCTATGTTGGGTCTTGGAGGGCGTTGGATCAAATACAGGAGGTGAAATATCGGCCTTGGCTTCATGGGGCTCATCAACTTGGTCATGGTCATCACATGGTTTAGATGGGATATTTTTATCAAAATCAATGATAAGCTGAGGAAATATTTGTATAGCTTTAAGGGGAGGATATATAATTTCAAGATTGTTATGATCTTCATTTGCATGCAACAGGTAAATTTTTTTTTTTCTAGCATGTTTAGGAAAGGACCAGAGGCAACTTATAACAAATAATAAAATGACTTGGAAAGAATCCCATTTTAAGAACCTGGTTTCTTCCATAATGCTTTTCATACCTCTGTCATGGGATATCATCTTCCAGTGGAGTCTCTGAATTATATTTGAGGCTTGAGTGGAGTCGCCAATAATGTTTTGGAAGCTAGATTCTGCATTGAGAGTGGAGTCGTCAATAATTTTTTGGAAGCTAGATTCTGCATTGAGAGTGGAGTCGCAAATAATGTTTTGGAAGCTAGATTCTGCATTGAGAGTGGAGTCGCCAGTGAAAATTTAAATTTATGGATTCTTCTACCAGTGGAATCACCTTCAAACTGATTTTTGGATGTGTGGAGTCACCGGAGCAGGAATACAGAAAATATGTGCTTAAGTATCTGTTGCTCTCACACCTTAGAACTCAATCATGTCGTTATTTCCTAGGGAAAAATTTTCAATTTCGTCCCCGACAGCGACGCCAAAATGTTAGCACTCTGTAAATTTTGTCCGGCTGAATAAACAAACGACAAGGGTAATTGTTTCAACCTACTTTAGAGCTGAAGTATTAGCCTACTTAACTCAGAGAGGGCTCTCTCATATCACTTGATATTTCTTTAATGAACAATGGCTAGATTTGGTTTGTTTGGATTCTGCATTGAGAGTAGAGTCGCCAGAGCAGGAATACAACCAATATGTGCCTAAGTGTCTGCTGCTCTCAGACCTTAGAACTCGATCATGTCGTTCTTTCCCAGGGAAAAATTTTCAAATTCGTCCCCGACAACAACGCCAAAATGTTAGTACTCTGTAAATTTTGTCCAGCTGAATAGACAAATGACAGAGGTAACTATTTCAACCTACTTTAGAGTTGAAGCACTAGCTTTCTCAACTCAGAGAGGGCTCTCTCATGTCACTTGATATTTATTTAATGAACAATGAATAGATTTGGTTTGTTTGGGGGGGTGTTATAAAGTTGTTGAAGAAATGGAGGTGACATTTGGGCTATGGAGTTAGAAATGAACAATGCATTGACAAATCATTAGAACTATCAAGAGGAAAAAGGCTAAATGAGACAATGAGTCTGAGTTTTAAATTGAAATTTGCATGGCAAAGGAGGAAAAAGGGAAACACATAACTGCATCAGAGCATATTAAAACGAATTCTGACTTAGCTAAGAAGAAACATACATAGTTTAAATTGCTTAGACCGAGAGTGTCATCATGACGAATTCTGGGCCTTTAACTCTCCAATTTAAAGGGGGAAATTGTAAATGGAATAAAAGATCACATGAAATACACACTACGAAAGAAGACATAACTCATATCACAACCAATTAGAATCTTTTCATAAATAGTTCAAAAATTCGCTTCTGCATTTGTATATTCACTTTAGCTCCAAGATTTTACAAAGTCTTCCTACTCAGAGGGCATGCCCCTCTTTTCTTCATTCTTTCTTTATTCTTGGGATGATATATATAGAGGATTTACATGCGGGATTCCAAATGATTAAACTTCCCCATAGTTTTGAAGATAAACATCTGTTACAATAAGGGGTAACATATAACAACGGTTCTCCTACTTCATAAGGAGCATTATAAACATGACTGACATATCCAAAGTTTCTCATTGAATGCCACATGTTCAAAAATTTCTCAAACGTACTCAATTCAACCTGAGAAGTTATTCCAGCTTGACAATTTCTTTCTTCAGAGAATTAACCAAACCGGTTGGGTTTCCACGACGCTCTCAACCTCCTCAGCTCTGATCACTATTTCCTGTCGTTTTCTCTGCTTCCTCTTCACTGCCTACTTGTAATGCCTGTCCACGTGTCTGTTGATGATTAAATCCCTCATGATGGGATTTAGTTTGACTTCTGATTATGGCTCTGTCATAGGGTCAGTATGGAATTTTGTTGCTAATATCCGTGCAATCGATCTCTCTTTCTTACTCATCGATGAATTCGCCATATTAGTTGAAAATCCTTGTTCACTGGGGGCCGTTTGATTAGATTTATCTATTTTCCCCATTTCGCAGAAAAACCTCAGACTTGTCTCCCTAATATTTTTATTACTTCGTTTAGAATGGAATGTCGATTGCTTAGAACATGATAAATTTATCTATATTTTGGAGGACGATTGTCATCGAATGTTTAATCATAGAGTGGTGACGACAATACTTGTCTGAACTACGACCCATGATACTCAGTTGTCATCTTCAAATGATTAGCCTTCGGATCGTCCTTCTAGTGGCGCTTACTTGACGCTGGACGACGTAACGTACTTGAGAAACGGTACTGATGTGACTGGATAAGTTGCTAAATCTCCCCCTTTCGTATGCAATCTATGGAAGTGACACATATCGAATGATTTTTTAACACGTGACATCGGGGTGTGGTTGAGCAATTTTGCACTCACCCGCTTTACCCTCCGATATGATTTAGGGGGTGCCGCGTGTCCACATTTTGAAACCATGGTATTTTCCCTGACCCACCCTAAAAAATTATCCTCCGCGCTACTTGGATGCCCTATATGTGTCTGGTTCGTTGATCTGGTCCACTCCAAAATCTACGGTCATCAGGTTTCTACAACTTTTGATATCGGGTTTTGGAAAAATTGGTTTTAAATAACCCTCTTTTCGCCCCGATGTACCTCTGAGGGCGCCACGCGTCCACGAAATGAAACTGTGGTATTCTCCCCAACCCACCCTCGAATAATTAACTCTCGCTCTATTTCATCGCCTGATATGCCTTTTGGCAGTTGATCTGGACTGCTTCAAGATCTATGGTTCCTAGGCCCCATCATTTTCTCACCTCCACTATATTTTCCTTTTCTCCGCCAGATATAGCCCGATCCTCCAAATCGCACCATGTCTCTACACTGCTTTACACCCCCACTAAATATGAAACTTGTATTTCATGTATAATTGTTATGGTGATAACATAGGCTCCAACCTGGGATGCTATCCTCTCTGTGAGGTAGCAAAAAACTGTAGACCCAGTGCCTTCTTCATTGGGATGCTTTCGAAACATGTGCGTGTACCTCGTTCCGTCTTGGAGACTGAGTGTCAATTTAAAACCAAACTTTGCACACTACTCTCAACTGGATGCTGAATGAAAAATACCACTAGAATCTAACTGTACATACTACTAGAAATCCAAAAAATGCTTGACCAACAAGCTTATTCGCACACTCCTACCTACCCTAACTGCTGAAACGAACTACCAATCAAGTGAAATCATGATGTTAATGCAACCATGAAATCATTTTATCCACTGCTTGTTTTCTTTGCACTTCCTTGTTCCAAAGATTTTTTGCTGATAATTCATTCAAAAATTCATCCATAAATCCAAATCTCAAAAAATAAAAAATATTTGGATTGTTTACTGCCTCCAACAAAACTGCAAATGGGTCTTCTAAAACATGCACAAAACAACTATCATGTTTCACCCTTTTCTAGGCCACTTAGAAATTGGACCACCGTGTCATTTGCAGGGGAAGAAAGACATCCTTGAAACACTTTGTCTTGCTGGAAATTTTGTTGAACATCTATATTAGTTTCAGGAGAAGGAAAATGACCTTTAACAACAATTTCTTGACCAACTTCTTCTTCTTTTTCAATCTGGTGGTTAAGTAGAGGTTGCAACTCCGAATTGGAATATCCTTTCAAGTAATCAATTACATGATCATTTAATGCATGTGACTGTTGTTGGTCTTCCTCATTGATCACAATTTTCTCATGTAAAACAGTTCCACTGTGAATGTAGTTAGATTTCCCTATTTCTTCTATTATATCATGATTTTCTTTCAACCATTCCAAGGAAGAAAAACATAATGGAAGAGAGTTTTTCATGTGTAAGTCCACTGCTTTCTTCATATTCAACATCATGCCTGGAGGCTTTTTGATTTGAAACATTATAAACATTTTGCTTCATCAATTTGGAAGAAGCAAAACATAATGGCAAGGTTCTTTCACCTAATTTAAAACCTCCTTCATTTTCTTCATTGTTGTCAATTCCTTTGGATTGTTGAATACATTCATATTTATCTTCGACCAATGGCTGCAATTTTGAACAGACAATATCTTCTACATAACAAGTAACAGGGTCATAAGACACATGAGAATATTGCCGCAACATCTGGTCAATTTATTCTAGTGAATTAGTGTGATTTGACATCAACACACAATCATTTGCTTCAATGATGATCTCAAAATTTTCTTTCAACAATTTAAATGCAAAAAATCATAAAGGAAAATAATTCCCTTCATCTGATTCAATACTTTCTACTTTGTAATTGTAATATGTAGGCTGATTTCTTTCATTATACTGCTGAAAAGGGATGTTTTCTGACAAAGAACACCCAACTAGTTGTTCTAGGAAGTTAACATCACAATCATCATCATATTTATCATATATAGGCGAATCAACAACATCTGCAATGCCATCTAATAAGAAAACACTTGGAACATCAACCTTCTCTTCAACAAGATGACATGCAGTTTCATTTTCTTGATTGTCTATAAATAAAAACAATCAATCCTCTTCTTATCTTGTAATAGATCAAGAGCACCTCCTCCTTCAACAAGTGGAATATAATCTTTTGCAAAATCATGAGCATTGAAAACTTCAAGAGAAGCCATGATATTATTGATTTGATGTTCAAGATTCCAATCAACCCTTTCTTGTTCATATTCTTGAATATACAACCCCTCATTTTGTCTATATTCACATGCTTGGATATTGTGTTGAATCTCCTGGGCATCATTGAACATTTGCTGTAAAGACTTAGGTCTTCTTTCCATCAGGAGAAAAGACAAATTTGGATGAAGAGTAGTTTCATAATGGAGCATGGCAAAGATTTTGGTGGGTTGAATTTCTTTGGGAAAATTGTAGTAAATATTGGAAAAATCTCCTATTGAATGTAGAAATAGTTTCATTGTTCTGGCCCTTTAAGGCATAGAGCTCTGTAAGCTGTAGATCTAAAGATTTCTTCCCGCTCCAAAAATTTAAAAAAACATTCTTTAATTCCTCCCATGAGCTAATCGTCTCTGGCTGCAAATGTTTAAACCAGTCTTTGGTATTCCCCTTTAAGGATTGAGAGAAGGCTCACATACAAACATCCTCATGATCAATCTCAAACAAATCTATAAAATGCTCAAACCCTTAGATGTGTTTTTCAGCTGAGATGGATGTGTTTTTCCCCATCAAACATAGGTAGGTACTCATAGTACTTTGGAGGGAATTTGTGGAGGACTTGGGGTAGCTTCAAGAGTATGTATCTATGCTGGGTCTTGGAGGGCATTGGATCAAATATAGGAGGTTAAATATCAACCTTGGCTTCATGGGGCTCGTCAACTTGGTCATGGTCATCACATGGTTTAAATGGGATATTTTTATCAAAATCAATGATAAGCTGAGGAGATATTTGTATAGATTTAAGGGGAGGATATATAATTTCAAGATTGTTATGATCTTCATTTGCATGCAGCAGGTAAAGAAAAACTTTTCTAGCATGTATAGGAAAGGACCAGAGGCAACTTATAACAAATAATAAAATTCCTTGGAAAGAATCCCATTTTAAGTACATGTTTTATTCCATAATGATTTTTCATACCTTTGTCAGGGGATCTCATCTTCCAATGGAGTCTCTGAATTATATTTGAGGCTTGAGTGGAGTCACCAATAATGTTTTGGAAGCTGGATTCTGCATTGAGAGTAGAGTCGCCAGAGCAGGAATACAACCAATATGTTCCTAAGTGTCTGCTGCTCTCAGACCTTAGAACTCGATCATGTCGTTCTTTCCCAGGGAAAAATTTTCAAATTCGTCCCCGACAACAAAGCCAAAATGTTAGTACTCTGTAAATTTTGTCCAGATGAATAGACAAATGACAGAGGTAACTATTTCAACCTACTTTAGAGCTGAAGCACTAGCTTTCTCAACTCAGAGAGGGCTCTCTCATGTCACTTGATATTTATTTAATGAACAATGAATAGATTTGGTTTGTTTGGGGGGGTGTTATAAAGCTGTTGAAGAAATGGAGGTGACATTTGGGCTATGGAGTTAGAAATGAACAATGCATTGACAAATCATTAGAACTATCAAGAGGAAAAAGGCTAAATGAGACAATGAGTCTGAGTTTTAAATTGAAATTTGCATGGCAAAGGAGGAAAAAGGGAAACACATAACTGCATCAGAGCATATTAAAACGAATTCTGACTTAGCTAAGAAGAAACATACATAGTTTAAATTGCTTAGACCGAGAGCGTCATCATGATGAATTCCGAGCCTTTGACTCTCCAATTTAAAGGAGTTGTAAATGTAATAAAAGATCACAGGAAATACACACTACAAAAGAAGACAAAACTCATATCACAACCAATTAGAATCTTTTCATAAACAGTTCAAAAATTTGCTTTTGCATTTGCGTATTCACTTTAGCTCTAAGATTTTACAAAGTCTTCCTGCTCAGAGGGCAAACCCCTCTTTTCTTCATGCTTTCTTTATTCTTGGGATGATATATATAGAGGATTTACATGCGGGATTCCAAACGATTAAACTTCCCCATAGTTTTGATGATAGACATCGGTTACAATAAGGAGTAAGGTATAACGACGGTTCTCCTACTTCATAAGGAGCATTATAAACATGAATGAAATCTCYGAAGTTTCTTGTTGAACGCCACATGTTCAAAACTTTCTAAAACGTACTCAATTCAACCTGAGAAGTTATTCCAGCTTGGCAATTTCTTTCTTCGGAGAACTTAACCAAACCAATTGGTTTTCCTCGATGCTCTCAACCTCCTYAACTCTGATCACTGTTTCCTGTCGCTTGCTCCGCTTCTTCTTCACTTCCCGCTTGAAGCGCCCTCCACATGCCTGCTGATGATTACATCCCTCATGATGGGATTTAGTCTGACTTTTGATTTTGGATCTATCGCAGGGTCAGTATGGAATTTTGTTGCTAATATCCGTGCAATCGACCTCTCTTTCTTACTCATCGAAGAATTTGCCATATTAGTTGAAAATCCTTGTTCTCTGGGGGCTGTTTGACTAGATTTATCTATTTTCCCCATTTCGCATAAAAACCTCAGACTTGTCTCCCTAATCTTTTTATTAATTCGTTCAGAATGGAATGTCGATTGCTTAGAATAGGATAAATTTATCTATATTTTGGAGGACGATTGTCATCGAGTGTTTAATCATAGACTACTGACGACATTACTTGTTCAAACTACGACCCATCATACTCGGTTGTCATCTTCAAATGATTAACCTCTGGATCGTCCTTCTCGCGGTGCTTACCTGGCGTTGCACGACATAACGTACTTGAGCAACGTACCGATGTGACTGGATAAGTCCTTAACTCTTCCCCTTTCGTACGCAATCTGTGGAAGTGACACATATCGAATGATTTTTTAACATGTGACATCGGGGTGTGGTTGAGCGGTTTTGCACTCATCCGCTTTTCCCTCCGATATGATTTAGGGGGTGTCGCGTGTCCAAATTTTGAAACCGTGATATTTTCCCCGGCCTGCCCTTGAAAATTTTCCTCCATTCTACTTGGATGCCTGATATGTGTCTGGGTTATTGATTTGGGCCGCTCCAAAATCTATGGTCCCCGGGTCTCTACAACTTTTGATATCGGGGGTTGGAAAATGTGGTTTTGAATAACCCACTTTTCGCCCCAATGTACCTCTGAGGGTGCCACACATCCACGAAATGAAACCGTGGTATTCTCCTCGACCCACCCTCGAATAATTAACTCCTTCTCTATTTCATCGCTCGATATGCGTTTTGGCCATTGATCTGAACTGCTTCAAGATCTATGGTTCCTGGGCCCCATCATTTTCGCACCTCCGCTATATTCTCATTTTCTCCACCAGATATAGCCCGGTCCTCCAAATCGTGCCATGTATCTACACTGGTTTAGTCCTACACTAAAACTGAAACTCATATTTCATGTATAATTGTTATGGTGATAACAAGCCCAACAACAACAGTCAACACAATAACAGTTGAATCAACACTAATAGTTGGTTGGGAAACCAACGGGACAACAAAATGATCAACCTTCACAACATGAATCAACTAGGGAGAAAATAGATTGACAAGATGAGCAACAATAGACAGGGAAACAACCAACATAGTAAGTAAAGGAGTAGGGTATGAAAAAACAATTATCTCAACAACAACAGACTGAGAAAAAACTAGATCAAGGGTTGACAAAACAATCATCCAAACAACAACGTGATCAATTTGCATAATAGTCAACCCAATACCGTCAACATAAACAATGTGTCCCTTCCATACCAAAAACCACTCCTCTGATCCAGACTATACCACCAACTTCCACTGCACCTCTAGTTGGTTCAACTAGACATACTACATCATCTGCATAGGCATCTCGATAGCAACCAACTCCAAAGCAACAAAGAAAACTGCACCTAGGTCGACTAAGAGGACGGATCATAGGAAAGAACAAGAGTCTAAGTTGAAAAAACCTAAAGTGTTCAAAAAATTCTACCTAGAGGAAGACCCTAGCAAGAAGTCCAAGGTAATATTCGACCCAACTAGTGCTTAAGACAACCAAATTATGGACTTATATCATTAAATCAACAAGGAAAGCATGACTAGATGGAGGAGGTCTTTAAACCATACTTAAAAACTCACCAATAAGAAAGAGAAAGAGAAGGCCACATGACAGGAATGCCTTAGCCTAACTCAGGAAAAATTGCATGTGGACATGTAAGGATTGATAGATGATAGACTCAACTCAATGAAGAAATTGATTCAAGAACTGGTTGACACAAACCTGCGACTACAAGAAGAAAATAAGCGATTAAAAATTGACCAAAAATGATCAATCCTGCAGACTGAGTATGAGAAATTCAAAAAAGCAAAGGAAAACCTACAAGTTATGAGTACCCAAGCATCATCCATGAATGTAGTCCTGAGTAAATAGCCCACATATTTTGCAACTACATTTGGTAGGCTCAAAGGTCCATCAAGCACTCTAAGAAGAACGTACACATAGAAAAATTTCTACCTCCAACCCCCCTGCCTATGACGCCCTGACTAGATAGATTGAACGAGAAAAAAAAGTCGAGACATAGCTGGCAGCCTAAGAACATCAATGGTTCTAGGATGGCAAGAATGCACAGGTCGAAGCAGGGATTGCCTACAAGCATATTGCATAAATGGTCAAACAAGTTCAACAATATAATCTCGAATTAGAAGTAGACCAGGATTCCCATCTTAAAGAATAATTGTATTTCTTAAGTCAGATGAAATCCCTTGGAGTTCAAGGACAATGTACTATTGAAGAATGATAGCCATTCGAGCAACAACTCCAGTAGCTCGCACCATACATTCACCAAACTTTCTTGAATCAATCAATGATCATACCAACACTGACACAATTGAGTCGACCTACGTCTTCCCCCAAGGCCTACATTAAATTTTTCTAGTCCAAGTGCTTCAGTATCACAACCTCCAACCCTCGAACCAAGAATGCCAACACCATCATCACAAATAGAGGAGCTTGAACTGCAAGAAAATATTCGGGAGGAAAGAATATTAAAGGAACTTATAGAGGAACATATAGTCGACCAACCTAAGAATCAATAGGAAACGGTCCAAATGTTGAAGTCGACCAACCAATCCAATCAAGCAAAATAGCACGAGAAACATCAATGAATCAACCAGGGAAACAACAAGCAACAAAACCAAAAGTCAAGGCAATCCAAAAAGTGAAGTCCTTAGCACTAACCTCGACTGACCATGTAATTTCCCCCACCTCTTGATAAAGAGGTATGGGAAGAGTTAGTGGTCTAGACATCCCCACTAGACCATAGAATCACACAACATGGGGAAAAGTCAACCAAACTAATGTTATAATTTGAAGTTGACTTAGGAAAAAGGGGAAAAGGGGAAAAAGTAACTCAGTGAAGAAATATAATGTTGGAGGTTGAGTTAGTAGTTGAACCTAGGGGTTAAGCTAACTCAACAGGAAAACATAATGGAGGTATAAAAGAAAGGCTAGGGCGCACCTCTTATGGCATCTTGGATATTTGGTATTTTGCTTGTTGAGCTCTTGAGCACACAGTTTTGAGGGTTTTGAGACAACAAACCCTAGAGAACAATTCAGTGGTGAAAGATCCCACTCACCTTGTTCCAAGCTTGGTCTCGGGGATGAAATACTCCACCCACACCATTCTACATTCATCATCTATTCAGGAGAGAAACATGGTCGTACCAGTTAGGGTTTTTCCAGCATGGGCGCACTATTGATTGAGGAGCAATTCGATCCAGCTTATTGAGAGAGCTTTGGGAGATTCCAACATTAGGGTTTTGCTTGCAGGACCTTGCCCATCAGTTTAGAGGCTTTCTTGAGGAGTTACTATGGCTAGATCATTATCTACAGGTTGGGACGACTTTTGAAGGAAGGAGGATGTTTTGGTGATTCAATGATTCTCAGATCTAGGAGGCTCTACCTCAGATCTGATCATGAAACTTCTCCTAGGGGTTTGTGACTGCTCGATCTATCATCTTAGAGAGTTTTAGGAGGTTTGGAGGCCTCATTCATCCAGGCCAAATTGTTGGTCCTATCTAGGGTTTCAAGAGGGCCGAACATGTTTAGGGTTGCAACAGTTGGAGGAGGAAGACGCGGTATTTGGGCTTCATATTTCAAGAGGAGGTTCACATTGACTTGATCTATCTCTTGGTGGAGTTTGGTAGCATTTGGAGGTCTTCTTCAGGAGGGTCAAACCCTTGGTCTTCATCTTCTTCAGTAGGATGTACCATCAGCTAGGGGGGTTGTGCAAACCCTAGATTTTTGTATTGGATCTCTCATATTGTATTCAACCTTTGGGAGGCTTGTCTTGTGTTTCGAGAACATTTTGTAGCAGCTCATATCTTCTATGCTTGGAGGCATATGATGTTATTCCAGATCTGCTCGTATATTGTATCAGGTTCTTTCTATTTCCTAATAAAGAGGTCAGATCTGTGCTTTGTGGTTCCATATCTTCATGTTGATGAAATCTTGCATCATGTTGAATGAATCTTGATAATTTGTGTTGAATAACTAAATATAAACCCTAAGGCCAAAATATCAGTGGCCATCCTGCAAACACAAACAATCAACAGTTAGTTCAGCGGTTAGCTAGTGTTCCCAAGCAAACAAATTGGCTTGGGAACATTATAGATCAACAAGCATGAACAAGTGGGCATAAAAATTTTGACCATTGATTGACAAGCTGTCGATCAGAGTTAAGTCCTTAGTCAGAACAATCAAGGACAATTTTCAAGCCGACTACAAGTCGAACAACATCCAGAAAAGAGAATTAACCTCATGAGTTGCAATTATGCAAAGTATGCATGATAGACCACAATCATCATTTTCCCTCATGAGAACAACTCAACACTCGTGCCAACTTTTCTATAAGAATAACTTGAGGAATGCAATATAAAGCTATGTGTAATTTGAGTTGGTTGAGGGAGAGCAATTTTGTGTTCAAGAGATAAATGTTCAGACCAGAGAGATCATACTAGTAAGTTCGACAACATGCATATTCCCCTCAAGAAGGACTCGTTTTTCCGAAGGAGGGCCACAATTAGCCCGGAAGTTTGACAATCAACATGCGTTTCTAGATTGAAGCCTCTCAGAGAACACACAACTCCTTAGCATTGACTAGAACCATCGAAAAAATGGGAGTTGGACCTATTGCCATCAACATAGAAGGAACACAACCAACCCTTGATAGGGCGTAGTTGAATCGAAGGTAACTCTGCACCATCTGGCCATTGTTTGGCTTTGCAAAAGTCTTAATGAAGCATAGTCGCAGACATGGGCCGCTAGAATCAACAAGGGTTCACTGGCGAGATGGGTGATCAAACCATTCTTCTATCCAATAGACCCCCAACGTAATAAGAAGTATGTGGCAAGAGTGGTGATAGTGTAACTTATGCAACTAGAGTCAACCATTGAGAAAGAACCTTGCCTTGGTCGCTCAAGCTACCATGAATGATCTAGAATTTTTTTTAAAAGTTGCTACATTCTAAAATTGTAAGTGTAAGTCCAAATATCCCTCTTCTTCGAGGTGAAGAAAGATTTGTGTGTGGGGGAGATGTTGGAGGGCCTAGTCGATACTGTCGACTAGATCCACCAGTCAACCAAGAGTTGTCAATCGACTATGAAAGTAAGTCGAACATGTAAATGTAAATCGGTCGACCATTTGATTGGGTTGACCAACCAAGGTAGTTAAAACAATTGTACCTACCTGCCAACTGTATCAAGCTGTAAATATATGAGATCATGAATGTAAACATGGTTTGGTATTGATTATAATATAAGGATACTAGTTGTTGGTCTCACCATTACTTGTATTTTCCTACTCTTCTTTATGTGTGCTTATGTATATTGTTGTATACCTATAAATCCCCCTATAATCCCATAGATTACAACAATTACCTACATTGTCCAATTTGTTGAGCCAAAAAGTACATGTGCTCCAACTAAAAGTTCATGAATTGGACATAATGTTTAAGGTTTCCCCAGTGAAGAGAATTCAAGACTTGTGTCCCTTAAGGGCCCTTGCAAGTGAGTTGCAACTCGTACAAAAAAAAATATCATCCCTCCATTTGAAAATATATATTTTTGTTGGATTCATCTATGCTAGGATATTTAAACACTTAGGAGTTAGTTAAGTTCAACTTGATCTAATATGTCTTTAGGTAAAAGTATGTTTCTTAGTGTGTTTCTTTAGTATGCAACATAGAGTGATCCGACGACTGATATTCTCCTCGATCTTAACAACTATATTGATCCGTGGAATAACACCTGATTGGTCCATGATCTCTATTTAAAGAGCATGGAGGGTCATTTACTGATGTTCGATTGTGAGAAACTCTCTTGTAAACTATTTTTCTTTTGCATTAATATATTGCCTCAAGTGGCCACATTGGATGGGGTCATGGACTGTTTCCCTCTTCGAGGGTTTTAACCACATAAAAACATCGATGTATTGATCCTTGATCTAGTTGTGTGAGTGGTTATTGAAGGTGTTCATCCTGTGTGAGAATACCCTGTTTTTTCGAACAATCTACACAAAACAATGCTAATGGTGGTCTTTGCATTGTCTTTTTTGGTCATACAAGTGTCCCAACTCCTGAGTTTAGAAGGTGCCATTTCTATAATGAAACACTAAGTAATTTTGCATGCATAGTTCAACTTTTGGAAGCTTTCCCTAGGCAATTGGTCATTTATAGATATGGTATAGACTTATATGATCAAGTGTAGGGTTGTATGACCTAAATCTCTATAGAAGGAATGACTCATTCTAGTTTACTTGGTTAAAGATTAGGAAAGACAAGGAAATAGCTTTAAAGTGATTCAACTAGCCATGCTCTCTAACCATAACATATTCATTTTTTATTATTAGGCCTTAGGCATATATCTAAGAAATGTATAGACCATTATGTCCAATCAATGTCATTTGATAGTCTTTGAAAAAAATTAGGGGGGGGGCGCACATGTCAAGGTCCCATTACCTTCTTGATGTCTTGCATATTCAAAGCATTAGTTGTCTTTACAACATCCATCGGGCCTAGAACTTGTTTCCTTGACCAAGAGGATTTATTGGATGGATTCAAAAGTTAAAAGTGTGAAAAAGACTACAATGAAAAAGCTCAAAACAATTAGCTAGTATAATGAATAGCTTCAAAGTTTACTATCCAAGCTCCATCGTATCCTCAAAAACATGGTAGTTAGGAGAAATGCAAACCTGCGTTAACATTGTTCCTCATAGATTGTTCGATTCACAAATGTCCATGTGTGATCAACATTTGTCCTTAGATGAACTACATGTGACCTTGTCTAATATGGCCAATGATAAATACCTAGGGCTGGATGGATTTTGACATGAATTATATAAGCACACCTAGGACTTTGTGGGACCATGCCTTCTTTAGGTTTGTAGAGAGGCTATTTGTAACAAATTTCTCATAAATCTGATTGATAGATGCAAGGATGGTGTCTAAAGAGATGCCCTAGTTGATTGCCAATTCACTTACAATAAGATTCTATACAAAGCCCTAGTTATACATGTTAAATGCATCATTCCATAACTGATTCAACTGGAGGACACCGGTTTAATCAAAGGTAGATATGTTATGAACAACATTGTTAATTTATGGGAAGGGACAGAGTGAACTAGAATTATTGACCAGGATACTTTTTTGCTCAAAAAAAGATTTAAAAGATGTAAGATCTTCTAGAATGGCCTTTTATTTGGGCCATGTTTTTGGTCATGGTATTGAGCCTTTTTTTTGTTGGGAAGTAGGACCTCTCTTTGCTAAATTTTCGACTTGCCTCACCATAATGGATTCAAAATTGAAGAGACAGGGCTCCTTCATTCGATTAGACAATGTTTCCCTCTATCTCTGGTTCTCTATGTTATTGCAAAGGAAGACTTAAGCAATCTCTTATAGTGAAAAGTTGGGTTGGGGACCATCTAAAATATCACTCTCCAAGTCAAGAAGATGTAGTTGATAAGTGAGCATTTATCTAAAGACTCATATAACTACAACATTTGGACTTTGTTATGCTATCGCTATTGATCCCAATGATGATTATATATACATGATGTACCTAGTACACATACATATACATTAGAAAGCATTTTCAAGGAGTTTCACTTGATCTACGTGTCATTTTCTCTTTCTTTTGTTTTGTAGCCCCTCTCCTAACCCTTTTGGTCACTTATGGAGCCCCTTTGCTCCTTCTAGTGCCCTCAATTAGGTTTTGGTTGAGCCTTTCACATCATTAGTAGCTTCTTTCATGCTCAATAGACAACCATAACCCTCTTATTGGTATTAAGCCTAATTTTTGGGTTGGCCACATAGAATCATGTCAACCTGCAAGGTCCACGCTACCTCACCATTGTTACCCATTATAGAGGATAGTTTTTGACAATATTACACGAATAATTGTAGAATGGTGCAGACCCTAATTTGTAGTGTATTTAAAAAAGATCATTTCACTCCCAATAAGTCCAATTAGATGATGCAAATTTGGTACTATGATCCTACACTTCATCTAATGAGCTTGCATAAGTGACCTAGCACAAACTGTTTGAGACTTTCCATCAATTGAACACACATTACTTATGGGTTGTTCACTACAAAGATTTTGCATATACCATTAGGCTACCTCCAGACCTTAGAAATATTTCTTCCCTTCAATTGGGTAGCGCTCCTTCAAACCATATAGTTGTTGCCATTCACTACAAAAATTGGGGGCTTAATACTTTGACACAAGCACACGTGTTTCTACTCCATTTCTTTGTTGCTCAATAGGCAAAAATGGAATGGAATATGATGTATGTTTGTTTTTTAGGTAAATATAGTGAATTGTCATGGCAATGTTAGTTTAGTTTGCTTTAATCTACTTCATTTCACTCCAAATTGTATTTTTGCAAACATTTTGAAAAGCCTTAGCAATCCCATAAAACTCTTTTCTTAAGCCCCAAGTTGGCACCTCACAGGGAAGGTTGCCTCTTGTGTTTTTTGTTTCCTTAATTGTAATTAGTTTGGACCAATATTGTGTGCATATCTTGATTGCTTCATCCCTTCATCTACATATTCATTGGCAATCACAATGGGACTACTTTATTTGCTTTCACTTTGGCCTTGTCCATTTCAAACCCTACCTTTATCACAAGGACCTTTTGAGTTCTTGTTCTCTTGTTTTCCAAGTTTGTGTTTCTTCCCTTCACGCTTATTTTGAACCCTCACTATTGTATTTTATAGAGGTTGAAGGGTTTTGAACTTAAATATATACTCATATGTAGCACTAGAAACCATTGTGTTTCCTTTTCTTAATTTGATATTGAAAACCTTGTTAATAATGGGAGCCAAACGTTTTTCTAAACCTAATATGAACGTGCCAAATTACGATGATGGTGATCCTTAGGGTTTTTCTAGGTAAAAACTAGTGTTTCAACCACACTACCCTTCCTTCCACTCCTCCTCAATCCCTACCCACAATTGGCCTTCAAAATCTCATTTCAATTGCTTATATCATTTTTTCCGCATCTGTTTGTGTTCCCTTCACATTTCTTCGAATCAATGTTACCATGCCTCAAAGGATCACACCTTTGCCTACTCCTACTTCCTACTTCACTCAACTAAACATATGTACAACCATCACCCTTCCGAACCAACTTAAAAGTCAACCTATAGTTACTTAAGGTAATCTTGATGTTCCTCCTAATTACACATCATTTAATTAACTTTTCAATCTCAATGTTCCTCCTAATTACACGTCATTTAGTTCACTTTTCAATCTCAATGTTCTTCCTAATTACACATCATTTAATTCACTTTTCAACACTGACCTACGGAAACAACCCACTGTGTATCTCAATGTTCCTCCTAATTACACATCATTTAATTCACTTTTCAATCTCAATGTTCTTCCTAATTACACATCATTTAATTCACTTTTCAACACTGACCTACAGAAACAACCCACTGTGTATCTCAGATCAATGTGTATCTCAAATCGAACAACCACACCACATACAATGTTTGGGGTACATTTTCAACAACATTTAGCTAGTTACCAAATCCTACATTCTCATATGATTCTGACTTTCATGGCTTTGCATATGGGATGGTTTCTCAACCTCGCTTCACTTGGCATGGGTTTATCAACCGCCCCTCATTTATCTCGCCATAGTGTCTCGACCTCCCCTCATTTCGCACGGGACAGTTTGTCAACCGTCCCTCATTTATCTCAATCTCCCCATTCCACTCAATGATTGGTTTCTCAACCACCCCTCCAATCTAAATGACCATTCCACACCCGTTGTCTTCATCGTTTTTGTCTAAATCACCTTCACAATCATAAACATATGCAGGAATGGTGTCTAGCCAAGGTCTTTTACTCGATTTCAAAACTTGTCTCTCAATCCCTCACCTCATTTGCCTCCTCTATACTCTCCATATTCTGCATATCCTCCACCATCCTCAACAATCGTATCCTTAGCCACCATTTCCATATTCATATCCAAATCCTTTCTCTCAACCATCTCCTTGCATTAATCTAGATCTTTGATGCCTTCGGGTGTCCCTCTTCAGCTTCATGTTAATCTTGGTCCTTCATCCATGATCAAGGTGCCACATCTTGCTTTTCGCAACTTCTGGTCAATTCTGCATGTCATCCATAAACTATCTCAAAAACCCAATGTCTCCCCATGTTTAAATGACCCTTTTACCTCGATCGCCCAAGTTTAGTTAAGTCCCTAGCCAAGACGCTGTTGCCCATGTTGACGCTTTTGTTGATACTTGTTGTGGGTGGATGCCTCAAAACATCATTATATTGAAACTTTTCCCTGGTTCACTCACTGATGAATCTCTTAGATGATTTCACCACCTCGCACAGAATTTGCTAGTCAGTTCCAGCAAATCATAGATGCCTTTGTCTGACACTTTGACACAGCTAGAACTATAATATTGGCATGAAACTTTTGCTCAACATGTTTGAAGGTGACCTCAAGCTGTTCCCTCATGCAAAATAGCTAATTATCATTGCCAACTTGTTGAGCTATTCACAAATTCACTCAAACCGCAAGCATGTCTTTAGTTGCTTACAAAACATCCGAAATGATATCAGAATGTTATAGAAAACTGCCTTGCATATATGAAGCTTGGAAGTTTGGAGATTCAAGCTGGTCTAGTCTTGCAACAATACCAAACACCTACTATTCATGTAGATATAAACATTAGCATAACTGGAGATGGTGTGGTTGAAACTTCAAAGTTCAAACACAGTGAAACAGACATGTGAGACAACTCTTCTGACGGATAATGATGATCTGTTTTCATTTACAGTTCGTTTCCTGATAACTCATATGACATATCAGTATGGCCTGCTTCCATATATCTTTTTCATTCCAGAGCACACACTCCGTCGGAGATTCCGCAAGTACATAAAGAAAAATTAGAATACAATGAAAACATTGCAAGAATCCAGGAATTGTTGCTATAGCATGCACAGTGGGGAATCCTTTTATTAAAAAAGAGACAAGTGAATGTGCCTCTTAAGAATTCATTGATGCCCTTACAGAATCTGCCCATTTGGCTTTGACTGCCTCTGATATCTTCTTCTTCTGCTCAACTGATTTAGGGGCCCTCTTGTCTTTACGCTTCTGCTTGCCCATTGCCTTCTCCATTTCAATAACCTGCAACCAGTCTTGATGCATCTTTTCTTTTAGGATTCCATAAGCATCCCATTGTAGTTCATCCTCACCACTAGCACCTATTCTAGCAGCTTCTGCAATATTCTCTTCCCACTCAAGCAAACAGATTTCTTGCAATTTCTTCCTCTTACGTCGTTCTTCAAAGACCTTTCTCATTGCTATTCCAATCTTCATCCTTGTACCCTCACTGCAAGAAAGAAATTTCAAAGATACATTAAGAAAAATGTTAAACAAGATGTAACAAACAAGATACAGAGGAACTTGAAGGAAAGACAAGAAGGCGTAGCTAAACAATAGTTAAAAGGTATAATCTGTAATTAATTTAAGGAAAAAGATCTGAAGTCTTGAGTGCGAAGTTAAACATGATACTTGATCATTTTGAGGATAAACTGATGAGCTAGGGTTTAGGGTTATGATTCAACCTTCCTCTGACCTTTGATGGTGGCCAATTTATGGGGTGAATGGAGAGAGATAGGGGTAGAACACCCCCCCCCCCTTTCGCCCTCTCCCCCCCTCCCACAAACCCAATCTCTTACAGATAAATGCTGATAAATCCTGGCAATCGACCTTCAATGGATGAGATTATGACAATTCAGCAGGAGGACCTCAGAAACCAATGTTTACCTCGCCCTACAAAAAATGGGTGTTGGGAGAAGAGCAATCCAAATCCATGCATCACAATCAATCCGTCAGAGGTACTGAAGATACTGCAAGGGTTAGGGCACAGGGTATAATCTGCAGATTTATTGGCCTCTGCCGCTCAGAGTAGACCTTGACCGGCTGGATTAGCAACCACTGGAAATTGAGAGGGGATTATGAGTTGTCTTTGTTAGGGAGAGGCTATTTCCTGATTTGATTGTCTTCATTCGACAGAGGACATAAATGCTATTTTTGAATGTGGACCATGGCTCATGAGCAGAACTGGCCTGTCGATGGAGCAGTACTAATGATTTGAAAGGTTGAAGAATATTTATTCATAATTGTTTCCAAAAATATCAGATTCTGCTACACAACCACTGATTCCTGACAATGCAAATGAGTATTCCTCCAAGGCTGTAAGAGATTCTCTTGGCCCCTATGTGACAATGGCAAAACTAACAAGACAAAGAAAGTTGGGCGACCTATGCCAGAATCTGTATAAACATGCATCTGAGCAAAGCATTACCGAACGAAGTAAATCTAAGGCTAGGATCTTTGGTCTAGGAGCATAAATATCTATTATGAAAATATTGCTTTTAAGTGCAATTTTTGGCAAGAGTATGGTCATTTCAAGTAGGTGTGTACTACAAAGTCGAAGAAGCAGATCTTGAAAAGGAAGTGAAGGAATCCCCCAAAAGGAACCTTTCTCCCCAAGGGAATCCAGATGGCCAGAAAAAGATGAGAACAGAAGATCAACAGCAAAAAATTCAAGCTGGACCTTCAGGGACAAAACACACTAATGCAGGAATCCAAATGCCCAGAGACCAAGAAATTCACCAATCGAGATGGATCTATTATATTAGGACATATTATGCACTTTATGGAACCATGTATTATCTGATAGGGCGTCGAAAGGAATGTGCTTGGAAATTTGAAACATAGAGTGGAAGCAACAAACTATATACTACCAAAATTAAACAACCAGTTTACCTCTGAGGATGACCAAAGTTCAAAAGTTTCTTTCTAACCTGCAAATCCAGATAACACCAAGTTAAAATAGCAGATTCCCTGCATTGAAATTGACAAAACAACATAATTCTCAGGACATTAAAGTGGGAATACTTGACTACATTGGTCTCTAAAATAAATTTCATTTCTTACATGACATCACCTTGGGGTCTTGCATTGCCTGTTTGGTCCTCTCGCGGATCAGTGCAAGAGTTTCTGTATTACAACAACAACCATTAATATTGTGCAATTGCATATGACATAAATTTAATGGAAGAACATAGTGTTTATATCCAGAAAAGTCACGATATAACTTAATGCTAACAAATGCTCAGTACTGTCTAACTAGAGACGAAACATACTCTCTTAGACCTTAAACCACAATGAACCTCTTTAGTGCTCCTCCGGATAAGTCATCCCTGATAAAGTAAGATTAATCTAAAACCATTGTGTGAGCAAAACAGAAACCATCTTGGCTTCTGATTCAGACTTTTCCAAAATACCAGGCTCAACAGCAAATTTATTACGCAGATAGGTGCTCTTTTGAATTACTGCGATCTCAGTTCTTCTTCTAATTTGCTTTTACCAACTTTATGTATATAACTCACTGTGTCAGTACATGGGACTCAATTATAACAGTAGTATGATTTTCTAGTCTCTAGACATGCCCATCCTCTGTATATCAGATATTATTAAGTCATTGCTATCTCTATATCTCATAGACCGCTGTTGTCTGCAATGCAGGCCTGATAATAGGATTATGTACTTTTCTCTATTTTCAGTCTTACCGAAAAAGCAGAACCCATTCTCACAGCATTACCACATAACTAACAACATAAATACTTAACATTTTTTACAGAAAAAGCAGAACCCATTTTCATAGCATAACCACATAACAACATAAATATTTAATTTTTTTTTGCATAACAACATAAATACTTAACATTTTTTTCCAAAGTAAACCTCATTAGAAAACCAAGGATGTTTATCCATATTCATGGATAGCATCCAGTAAATCTACATATGTAGACTAGTACAGCTCAGGAAATTTGAATCGAGCACCTACTAACCAAATGCCCAACAAAATTGGTGATAACTAGTAGAGATTGAACTAATTCGTTAGTGTATAACTACTCAAACATACCTACACATACACGTATCCTGTAAATATGATGCTCTGTGAGGGAATTTACCTGGGCTGTGCTTTCTGCCTCTGTTCCAGGGTACTTTTCCTTTGCTGGCATTACTGATTCTCAATCTCCTTTCATCTTCCTTGGAAGGCATTTCTTCCGTATCATCGAAAGAGATACTATCTAATCCGCTTTGTACGTCCTCTTCTTGCAATATAGGAACGGCATTTTCAACTGTTGCAATCGTCGCAACAACCTTGATCACAACAGATCCGAGCAATCTCAGATGCCTGGATTTGGAAGCTCCTTGGCTGGAAAGTTGCAATCCCGTCTTCCATCTTGAAGACAGTTCATTGTTTTTAATGCGAACGAAGTTTGCTAAATTTCTTCCATGGAACAATGGGCACAAGCACTTTACAAGAATACCAGTCCAGAGAGATGACTGCAAGGTTATGGTATCTGTCCAGAGAGCCTAGTTTATAACTATAATTGCTACCAGATAGCTTAAACAGATAATCAATCAAGGAAAAAGAGAATAAACTGGCTGACCTGATAACGGCATAAGGCAATGCAAACACCCCAACCGGAGCTCATTCACCACCTGCTCCTCTTCATTCAATTCTCGAAGACTGAGTATGTATCCTTGAACGAATTCCGGGGCGGAATGGTTGTTATGTATGGAAATAATATGACGACTTCTGCGGTCCTCTGGTGTATAAAATACGAGAAAGGCGCAGCATAAAGCATCTAAAGATGAACCACACAAGCAAGAGTGGAAGAGATAAATACAAGAAACTGACGAGACAAAGCAAATATCAAATCTCGTATCTCTTTCCCATTAAAGTTGGTTCTGTGAATCATTTTATCTTTACTTAGAATCCAAGAAGGAGCAACAAAACTATATAGAATTCAAGAAAAGGTCACCATAAGAGAGCCTTGTAGTAACAAAAGTATTTATAATTCAAGAAAAGGTTAGAATGCGAGAGCTATAAAGTGTTTAGAATTTTTGAGAATCTAAAACTTATATTGGTTGTAACAATAGCGTCTTTGTTGAGAGGTAATAGTCAATTATTTTTATTGGAGTAACTTAAACGTCCACTAAAGATATTTCATTTGCAATAAAGATATTTCATTTTTAATCATAAATTTAAGTTGAATTTGACAAAAATTTGAGATATGGTTAGAGTTTCATTATGATCTAAGTTCCATGTATGTTGAAACTTTCTGCTTGGGGTTTTGCTCTATTATAAATTGACTTAGATGCTCTAAAAATTAATCAGTTAGAACTCTAACTTTTTGGGTCGTCCAATCTAGTATGGGGACGAAAGATTGCTACATGATTAGACTGCTTCATTTTCATTGTTAAATTGTTTGACAATATGAAATTATGAATCCAAAAACTCATTCTTGCGTCTATGTAAGATAGAAGACAGAGGGGAAAAGGGTATACCATCTAGACTTGAGGCTCATTAACTAATAAGTGTTTTTCTTTTGTATTTATTCCTTCTCTTCTCTCTACCTAGACATGATACTAAAGGGGTATCCCTTAGAGAATTGGTGCCTCACAATCATTACCTATGTTATGTTCTAACTTTTTTATGCCCCTTTTAATTAATTGTTTAAGATTCTTGTGTTTGAGGCATAAAGGAACCACACCAACCCATCTTGAATTTGGTGGTTAAACTTTACTACGGTGATGATGATGTAGGGGAAGCCTTGAGGAAAATAACTTAGTGCCAGGATTATAAAAATATTAGGACGAGGTCATCTTCTTTAAAACACCATCCATATTCTGACATCTTTTCTTTTCTTTCCCACTCCACACTTTGAAATACAATACCTATGCTTGCTTTAGCGAGAAACTCACTTTTGCATCCTCTTACCTTGGCTAAAGAGAGGATTTTTCGGAAAGGATTCATGGGAATGAACCCAGTGGAAACAAAGCATGTAGCTCAAAGGATTAGAGCACGTGGCTACAAACCATGGTTTTGGGGTTCAAATCCCTCCTCTCCCACCCCAAAAGGGGATAAAAGGAAGGTTCTTTTATGGGTAGGGAGATTAGGATTGGGCTAAAAAACACAAAGCTATGGGAGTAACTGAATTATTCATCTCTTATCTCATGTAAATCTTCCTCAATGTCGTTAAGCTTGGGTACAATGTTAGTAGCATCCATACATATGTTTCTCATAATTAAGACACTTGCTACTAAATTGTGGCCTCTTGAGAGAATGGATCGTTGTAGCTTTGATAAACTACTAGTACATTACACGAGAATTCAAAATTGGTTAGCTGGAAATAACCCTAATTTAATTATGGCTATAGAGTGGGATTCTCCCAAGTCCGCGGATACAAATATTGACAACATGCAAGAATCCAATTCTAACTTCTAGAGAATGAAATAATAGTTTTAATAGCTAGTAATAAGTTTAGAAAATAGAGGCCTCTTCACCCTTTAGCTTTGGAAATGTCATCACATCAAGAGAATGATGGATTTGTTTATTGAACTCTTCAGTGTTTCAAAGGGACCATTGTTTCCATATTTCTTTTCATGGACTACTAGTAACCTATCTCAATCTTGTGGCAATTTTACATGCATATAGTATGAATGAGGACACAAAATTCTTGGTCTACTCCTAATGGGAAAATCAAGCCCTATTTTGAATAAAATGGATCTCCCTAAGGAGGATTTGAACCTATGACCAAAGATAGTAACAATGGACAACTAAACTATTGAGGAGCAACGCAGAGTTGGATCTTATATATGTTCAAGATTCTTGTTCTTTTTGTTGATGATTGCATCTATGTGAGACATTCTCCATCTTACAAACCTATGAGATGTGGATCATTGCAGCTATGTGAGTCTTTCTCTCAACTTACAAACCTGAGAGAAAGCCCTTAAGAAGGGAACATGGTTCTTTCCTGAGACAGAGCTAGGAACATAGAGGTGACCTCCTCCATTCAGAGAGTTGAGAAGAACTCCAGATGATTATCCAGTGGGAAAGGCGATCTGTTGAGTTAGACGTGCTTATGGCCGAGCACAAGGTGAATGTGTGAAATCCCAAAGTGATGGGTGCATCGTCATGCGAACAAGAATGAAGATGATGTATTAGCCTCCTTTGAGAAACATAGTTGACGAGAAGACTCCAAATGATTCTCCTGTGTGAGGCAGTGGGAAAGAAGATGTGTAGAGTGGGCATGTCTGTGGACGATCACATGTGAACGTGTGAAGATCTGGTTCTTCTGTGTAATGCAGTGAAATAGAGATATGACATCCCTATGGATGTGCCTCTAGTGGATGAGCACTAGTGGGTGTATCAGATCCTTTGCTATATATTTTTCAAGAATCAGGCATGTCTGTAACCCTAATTGTTATGTAAAGGGTACAGGTCAGCCCCACCTTAGTGTGATTAATAATAAATGTAGAAGATAATTAATCTGGTTAATATTAATTATAATATAATAATAATTATTATTATAATGTGACTTAGAGAGGTCGGCCCTGTTGAGCCAATAGACACTTATGTTGATAGGTTCAAGTTAGTATAAGTAAAGGTAAATTCCCCATTGAGGAAACATATCTTTTATGTGAGTTTGGAAATTTCAGCAAGTACATCTACTTGGGAAAAGGTGTGCACCTCTCTTGGGCACTAGTATTCTAGGGTTTGAGCACCCTCTTGTGTGCTAGGTTTTATCTTGATGGTGAAGGTATTTCTCTTGAAGAATATAACAAAGGATTTGGCTGGGTTTTCTTCCCTTATTGAGAAGGGTTTCCAATGATACTTCTTGCATTCTTGTGCATGGTGTTTCTTCTTGTGATCTTGGTTGCTGCAACATTATTGTTTATGGTTAAGTGAAATGATAAAAATGGAATGAAATTCATGCTTAACCTAGCATATGAAAAATCAACATGGTATCATAACATAGGTATTGAAGAACCCATTGCACAAGCTACAAGATTTTACTAGTCATCCCTCCTTTTTTGCAGAACCGTACGACCCTCTTAGGGTTTCTAGAAAATCCGTACGACCCTCTTATTTTGAGTATTTCAGCCCCTAAAACTTGGACATTGAGGAAAATTTTGGCATGAGAGAGTACGTCCTTCTCCAACGCACCTCCAGAGACTCTCAGAATGAATTTATGAGCATTTTGAAATCTTGGCCCTAGGGTTTCTAGGGTTTCACAATTTTTTGCAGATTTCTATTTTTAGGGTTTCTGCAGCTCTTTGAAGAAGCCTTCAAGATTAACTGTGTTCTTCTAACTTTCAAGGCGTATTGGTAGTCATAAGCCCAACAAAACCTAAGGTTTCTAGCCTAGCCTAGCCATTAGGTTTTCTAGCCCATTTAACAAGGGTTTGTGAAGAATCTAAAATATGATGAATACAACTATTGATGAATGGAAGGAAGATGGTGACAAGGAAAGGAATCCAATCATCTACACAAACTCTTGCATTGAAGGGACAAATTTAAAGTAGAAAGATGAAAAAAGGTGACACCGTGACTACCTTCTTCATGAAGATCTCAAAGGACAGAGATCAACCAGGTGCCATTGGAGAAATCATATTAGCACCCTCAAGTTCTCACTGCTTGTTGTACCAACCCAATACCTGAACACAATCTCTATAACCATACTGCTTCCTTGCTTGCATGAGTGGCTACCATGTATTCAACTTCTGTAGTTGATATTTCCACTACAACCTGTCTTTTGCTCATCCAATTGATTGCTCCTCCAAATAGGTTAAACACATACCCACTTTTAGATCTTCTGCGATCCAGATCTCTAGCCTAGTCTGCATCAACAAAGCCATGCATGTCCACCACTCTGTCCAATCCTGGTCTTCCTTAGTAGCAAAAATCATAATTGGTAGTGCCACGCAAATACCTGAAGACCCTCTTTACTATTGTCTAATGCTCCTTCCTTGGTTTTGACATATACCTGCTCAAAAATCCCACTACATGTGCAATGTCTGGTCTAGTACAGACCATTGTATACATCAAACTGCCAACTTCACTGGCATACGAAACATGGGACATGTCCTCTTCTTCTTCCTGTGTCTTGGGACACTGATCCGTAGATAACTTTACACCTATAGGAATAGGAACCTTGACCAATTTACTTCCATGCATATTAAACCTCTACAATATTGTCTCAACATATTTTCTCTGATTCAACCAGAGTTTCTTGTTTGCAGGATCTCTTTTAATCTCCATTCCCAGAATGAAGTTAGCAAAACCGAGATCCTTCATGTCAAATTTGGAGGATAGCCTCAATTTCACCTCCTTGATAACATCCATGTTATATCCTACCAACAACATGTCATCAACATACAACACTACATAAATGAAGTGATTACCAACCTACTTGGAATATACACAGTGATCAACCTTGCTTCTCACAAATCCCAATCCAAGGATGTATGTATCAAACTTTTGGTACCATTTCCTAGGTGATTGATTCAGACCATATAGTGAATTCTTTAGCTTACAGACCAACTCTTTCTTTCCCTTCACTACAAAGCCTTCTGGCTACTTCATGTAGATTTTTTCTTCCAGATCCCCATGTAGGAATGTTGTCTTCACATCCATCTGTTCCACTTCAAGATCAAAAGCAGTAGAAATAGATAAAAGAAATCTAATATATGTTAACTTGGCAACAAGAGAAAAAATCTCACCAAAGTCAATTCCCTCTACCCGGGAATAACCTTTTGCTACTAACCGAGCTTTGTATTTCACCACTTTACCTTCTACATTAAACTTCTTCTTAAACAACCATTTGATACCAATAGATTTTCTTCCAGTTGGCAGCTCAACTATATCCCATGCCTCATTTTTATCCAAGGCATCCATTTCTTCAACCATGGCCTTCTTTCATAGTTTACTATCCTCTGAATTCACTGCTTCCTTGACAGTTTTGGGATCATCATTAGTAATAGATAAAGAAAAATTGGAACAAAAATTAGGTGGACTATACCTTTATGGTTGCCTTCTTTCTCTCACCAATCTCCTCAATACTGGGGTATGAGGTTCTTCTTCTTCTGCTGCTTCATCTTCTTCAGATGATTCAGATTTTCCATCATCCAACTCAAGCTCTATTTTCTCAGTTTCTTCTTTTCTTGGTAGGAATTCCTGTTTGGAAACATATTTTACCTCTCTAAAAACAACATCCCGATTGTAAACAGTCTTCTTAGTTTATGGGTTCCAAAGCTTATAACCTTTCACACCAAAGATGCACTTTTCAGCTTTATTATCCAGCTTACTCCTATTTTCCTTTGGAACATGTACATAAGCATCACAACCAAACACTATAAGATGTTGAAGAGAGGGTTTCTTTCCAGTCCATACCTTGTGTGGAGTTTTATCATCCAATGCTGATGAAGGTGATCGATTGACCATGTAACATGTTGTACCCATTGCCTTTGCCCATAATTCTTGTCCTAACTAGGCACCGCTGAGCATGCTCCTTGCTTTTTCCATCAATGTCTTGTTCATCCTTTCTGCAACTCCATTCTGGTGAGGAGTGTATGTAGTAGTCTTCTGCCTTGCTATACTACACTTCTTACAGAATTATTCGAATTCATTTCCGCATAATTCTCCACCGTTATCTGTTCTCAATAACTTTATTTTCTTCTCTGTCTAATTTTCTACCAGAGCCTTAAACTCTTTAAATTTATCAAATACCTCAGATTTATTTCTAAGAAAATAAATCCATGTGTTCCTTGAGAAATCATCTATGAATGAAACATAATACACAGATTTACCTAGGGATGGAACAGGAACACGTCCAAACACATCACTGTGTATCAACTCTAAGATCCCCTTTGCTCTTGTAGCTACTAGCACCAGATGGGAATCTTACTCGATTCTGTTTTCCATATATACAATGTTCACAGAAATCAAAATCCAGAGTGCAATTAGACATACCTTCAAGCATACCTTTACTGTGTAGTGTTCAAAGGCCCTTTTCTCCAATATTCCCCAGTCTTTGATGCCACAACATGGTATTCTTTCCAGGGACAATATTGGTCTTGTCTTATTTATTTGTCTTCTCGGGGACAACAAAACTATTACACACGCTAGTATAAGTTCTTCCCAATAACTTGTACAGAGTTCCACACCAAACTCCCCTCATCAACACCATTGATCCTCGTACCATATTGCAAGTGTTCTTTCCAAATACAGTATCCACTCTTGCATCATCCAACTTGCTCACGTATATTAGGCTCTTGGCTAGTTTTGGAATGTGCAGAACCCCAAGGAGAGTTGTAATCCTTCCATCTTTTAGCAGTAACTTAACCCTTCCACATCCCAAGATTTTGGTTGTCAAGTCATCTCCTAGGAATACATCACCACCATCATATTTTTCATATTCAGAGAACCAATCCCTGTGAGGATTCATATGGTATGACGCACCTAAGTCAATCAACCATACATCACGGTCTGCATGTGTACTTGTAGATGCCAGGTAAACATCACCTCCTTCTTCAGTGGAGGTTTTTGCCTCTGTGGAAGAGGTACTATCAGATCCCTTTGGTTTATCAACCTTCTTAGACTTGTAATCTTTCTTATAATGCCCTGTTTTACCACACTTCCAACATTTCCTCAAAGATTTTCCCGGAGACTTAGATCTACCTGTAGATTTAGATCTCCCCCCAAAGGCTTACAAGGATTCTTGTCTTGGGTACGACCTCTTACAAATAAAGCATCTGTGCTATGACTATCCATGCTTTTTTGCCTCATCTCTTCAGATAACAAGGATGAAACTACATCCTCATACTTCAATGTAGATTGAGTGGTACTACCAATTGCTACAACCAAATTATCCCGAGAGTCTGGAAAAGAACATAACAAAGTAATACACTTATCTTCTTTTGCAATTGTAATATTAACAGAGACAAGTTGACTTACCAGAGTATTAAAGGCATTTAGATGTTCTGTCACAGAATCTCCATCTTCCATCCTAAGATGATACAACTTCTTTCAAAGAAACGCCTTGTTTACCAGGGACTTTGATTGATACAAATTCCCCAACTTACCCTATAGTTCCTTGGCTGTAGATTCTCCCGAGACATTCAACAACACTGAATCTGCCAGGCAGAGTTGAATAATACTCCTTGCTCTTCTGTCCAACTTCTCCCAATCTTCCTTCGACATACCAATAGGTGGTGTACTAGTAGTTTGTGTACTGGTAGGTTGTGTACCAGTAGCCTGTGTGCTAGTAGACGGTGTACCAGTAGGTTGTGTACCAGGATCCACAACGATCCATTGTTCTTTGTCTACAAKAAGGTCCTCCATATTGAGCTTCCATAGCTCAAAGTTTTTACCGTTGAACTTCTCTATCTTGATTCTAGACGAGCTCGCCATTCTTCTTTATACACTCGAATCACCACTGCACAAGCTCCCACTAAACCCAGGTTTATCACAGACCCAAGATAAACTTGATCTATCAAGACCAAGCCAAACCCTCAACAACAAAGGTGTCCCTCTGAAGCCAAAAATGAGCTCTGATACCACATGTAAGTTTTAAACCTATGAAGTAAAGCAATGCATATAGATTCTTAAGAAAAATAGAAATTAATGAATGGCTCATTCACATAGTAAACAAAGATTTATACCAGAAACCCTCAACCGAGGAAAACCTTTCTTATATTCATTATATCGAATTTCACCATTCACCATGCAATATATACAATGTTTTTAGGTATTCCGTAGATACCAAAACCCTAATCCCTTAATCCGAGATTAATTTAGAAAACCGCTAAAAATAGAAAAATTTGCTAAATATAGCAAAAAACCGCCCAAACACAATTGTTCAATCTGATGTGCCCACACACACACATGCAAAGAATATAACACATACTCAACCATATGCACTTGTATTATTATTATTTGTATCATTGTCATGAGGATAATTGCAGGAGGAAGGAACCTTTTTGCTGAAGTCATGAATCGAGAGGGATCTCAGTGCATTCAGAGGAACAACACACTGGAAGTGAAGACTCCAGGTTTGATTGTTATAATTTTCATTCCTCTAACCTATATTTCTAAAGTTTGCTACATTACAAGTAGGTGTTGTAACCGTGACAACATTCCTTAAATTGTTTTGATTCTATGGATACACTCATTATTCTCCTTTAGGAGATATTCTTGTTTTGGTTCCTCTTGTTTTCTTGTTCCAGTCAGGTTAAGATCAAAGGAATATGTTTATCCTTCAGAGGGAGCCACTTGACTTAGAGGGAGTCGAAACTATTTGAGAAAGAGGAAGAATAGAACCATCATTGGGGAAACCAAAGCAATAAAACATGATCATAATCCTTATTTGATTCTATGGGCATAAAGCATGCATGACACATTATATGTTCAGAACAAGAGTCTTCACCTGACTTTGAAAAACATAACTCCTGAAGAATTCTTCACCGAAATGAAGCCTGAGATTGAACACTTTAGGTTATTTGGGTGCCTAGTGTAGTTTCATGTACCCAAAGATAAGAAGTTCAAGATAGATCCTTTAGAAAGAAAGGATATAGTGAATCTTCAAAGACATTCCAGATCGACATCCTTGGTCAGAGAAGATATTGAGACAAGCAGAGACGTTGTCCTTGAAGAAGAGATAGTCTTTCAAAGATCAAGAGAATCTCAGATGGAGATTAACAGTAAGACAATACCTTCTCCCCCTTTAGTAGTTCAGAGGGAGACAAACATTATTCCAGTTGATCCAGTTGCTCCAGTTTACATGTTCAAGAGATATTGCAGTAGGGCATAAAATGCCTACCTAGACTCACTCTGTAAGAGTTAGAGAAACATACAAGCCTCTCAAGGCACATCACGAGAAAGAAAAAGAGATTTTTGAGATATCCTTCAGTCATGAGCTACTTCATTGATGCTGAGCCTCCTTGTCTTAGAGAAGCATTAGGAAAACATGTATGGCAAGATGACATAACAGAAAAATACCGGTATATCTTAAAAATGATGTATAAGATATTATTCAGGGACTAGAAGGGAAGTTTGTCGTAACTTCCAAGTGGATCTATAAGATCAAGCATGCAACTGATGGAAGTGTCGAGAAATGAAAAATGAAATCTATAACTAGAGGTTTCTCACAAACAGAGGGAGTTGTCTATGATGAGACACTTGATCCGGTAAACCTGATACACTTCCATCAGTACTACCATCCATGAGTTGGAAACTATATTAGATAGATAGATTCTTGATGAATTTCGGATTTCATAAAGTGTGTTGCTGATCCAAACCGATATTACTACAATGTTGGTGACAAGAGCCTGATTTTGATGACTTATTTAGAAAGACTTGTTGGATACAAGTAATCCTTGACTTCTGAATTCAAGATGAAGAATCTGAGTATGATGCACTACTTCTTGGGACAAGAAGTATGACAGATCATGACCGATAAGATTTTCCTGAGTCAAGGAAAATATACCATAAAAATATTAAAGAATTTCAGTACAAAAAGAATGAAAAATCCATCGTGATGGATTTAAAGAAAAAGATTAATGATGATTCAGAAAAGATTGATCCACAATTGATTGGATCAGTGATGTATTTGGTTAACACCAGACTTGATTCATTCCATGCAGTGAGTATGCCTAGTCATTTCATGAGTCAATTGAGATAGATTCACTAGACAACAAAAAAACATATATTGAGATATATACGAGGCATAGTTGGATATGGCCTGAGATATGCCTCCAGTGTGAACTTGAGTTTGCAGGATATGACGATTGAGATTGAGCATAAAGTACAATGTACCAGAAGAGCACATCTTATTGATGTTCTACCATGAAGTTTGCCATGGTTTACTAATACAGCAGGAAACAAAACTTTGTGGCCTTGAGTACCATAGAGGCAGAGTAGATAACATCGAGTGTGAGAAGCAATGTGGCTTCACAAGCTTCTAATAGATTTACTTGACCATGATATGGATCCTATGATGATAACCAAGAGCCGTGTGTAAATATCCTTAAGAACCCAGTGTTTCCTGATGGATCAAAACGCGATGAGATGAAATATCCTTATATCAAAGATATGATGCAGAGGAAAATCGTACACATGCAGTACCTTCCTACACATGAGCAGATTGCATATATCTTCACCAAATTATATTTGTGAAGAATGGCTCCCTAGTTGAGAGGGAGTGTCGATAACTCTAGCCAAGACAAAAATCAAAATACATCCGTGTGAGACTTGGCATGATAAATAATGCCTCCCGAGATGAGAGGGAGTGTTGATGATTTCAGCTAAGTGACACATTCTCCAGCTTACAAACCTGTGATATGTGGATCATTGCAGCTATGTGAGTCTTTCTCTCAACTTACAAAACTGAGAGAAATCCCCTAAGAAGGGTATGTGGTTCCTACCTGATACAGAGCTAGGAATGTATAGATGACCTCCTCCATTCAGAGAGTTGAGAAGAACTCCAAATGATTATCTAGTGGGAAAGGCGATCTGTTGAGTTAGACATGCCTGTGGCTGAGCACAAGGTGAACGTGTGAAATCCCAAAGTGCTAGGTGCATCGTCATGTGAACAAGAATGAAGATGATGTATTATCCTCCTCTAAGAAGCATAGTTGACGAGAAGTCTCCAGATGATTCTCCTGTGTGAGGCAGTGGGAAAGAAGATCTGTAGAGTGGACATGCCTGTGGACGATCACAAGTGAACGTGTGAAGATCTGGTTCTTTTGTGTAATGCAATGAAATAGAGATATGACATCCCTATGGATGTTCTCCTAGTAGATGAACACTAGTGGGTGTATCATATCCTTTTCTATATATTGTTCAAGAGTCAAACCTGCCTGTAACCCTAATTGTTATGTAAAGGGTACAGGTCGGCCCCACCTTAATGTGATTAATAATAAATGTAAAAGATAGTTAATCTAGTTAATATTACTTATAATATAATATGATAATTATTATTATAATGTGACTTAGAGAGGTCGAACCTGCTGAGCCAATAGACACTTATGTTGACAGGTTCAGGTTAGTATAAGTAAAGGTAAATTCTCCATTGAGGAAACATATCTATTATGTGAGTTTGGAAATTTCAGCAAGTACATCTACTTGGGAAAAGGTGCACACCTCTCTTGGGCGCTATTCTTCTAGGGTTTGAGAACCCTCTTGTGTGCTAGGTTTTATCTTGGTGGTGAAGGTATTTATCTTGAAGAATATAACAAAGGATCTAGTTGGGTTTTCTTCCCTTGTTGAGAAGGGTTTCATAGGATACTTCTTGCATTCTTGTGCATGGTGTTTCTTCTTGTGATCTTGGTTGTTGCAACATTATTGTTTATGGTTAAGTGAAATACTAAAAATGGAATGAACTTCATGCTTAACCTAGCTTATGAAAAATCAACACTTTCAATGAAACCATGACCAATGCATGAATTATTAAGAGACTTGATAATGTTTCTTTGTAACTCTTGGAAATTCGTATGTACCACGTTGAACCCCCAACATGTTCATATGTTCATATGGTGCCCCCTTTGATTTTTCATCCCTATTCATCCTAGTACCAAGCCTACAAATGCGTGGTGGCAAAGACTCTTATGCATCAAGGACTTTTTTCATATCACCTTGGAATGTAATAGAGGCTTTGAGTTCCTTTTAATTATTATCCACTGTCTTATTTAGTCAAAGACCTTTTCAAGTCATATTTAACAATTTTAAGTATAAGCAAATCTTCCTTCATCACCTACTCACTCCCTTATCCCTCATCACAATACAAATAAGTTAATGATCAATGACTTCAATCCTTGGGATTGTGACAAGCAAGCAAGTTCACAAGTGATGATTTTATCCTTTGGGTTAATGATAAATGTAACACACCTGACCACCTAAAGTCTCTTAGGCTGGTGGGATGTTATATTTCCACTTCCATTAAGCTTCAGATCTTGAGTTTGCACCCTTTTTCGACCTCTGTCCCTCGTGACACACATGTGGACTTATTTTTCTTTTGCACAATGCACAACCATGACAAATTCACAGACTTGACACCCTTCACTGATCAACAATAACTTGGAAGAATTCCACTACACAAGCTAAGGATAAATCTCCCTGATTAGACGAATATGACTCACCCAGTCCAACCATATCTACAGTTCATGGTGAGTCGGGTTTTCTACCCATCGAGTATGCAGGTTTCACTTCCCACATTTTCCTTCTCGATCAAAATTCTCCGATGACTCTATCCTCAACAGATCCAATGGTATTCAGGTGGGAAAACGAATGGTCCCAATCTGCTCGACACCTCAAACTATGCAACGGCTAATGCATTGCTCACTATCCACTTAACACTTGCTTGATGTGGTCTACAAAACAATATACAATTGTGATCATATGGGTTGCCTCACCCACAGATCAATAACTCCTATTCTCTCATACTTCCACCATTGGATGCTCATCGTTCCATGCAGTTACGATACTTCCCAAACAATTCTTCCAATGAGAATCACCCCGATGGATCCGACAGTCCTCAGATCCTCACATCCAATGATCAAAGATCTATTAGATCTCAAAAATGCCTAGTATATAACTGACACCAAAACCTTTCTAAGGTTCCTTCTTCAGGATGGATCATTTCAAATCCAATGACTCAGAACCTGTCGGCTTCAACACTAACAAATCAATGGTCCTTCTCATCCTCAACATTCGACTTTGGGATTTCCTCATCGAAAAATATTCCCACTCCTCTTCCTAGACCTTCATGAACTCCACTCTCTCAAAAATGTTGTAGATTTGGTGCTAAAGGAAGCTACGGTCCAGATCTCATCGACCCATCATCTAATATATCAATGAATCACATCATCTCAGTACCCTCGCATCGAAATTTCATCATGACTTCACATTCCAGGTTTTTCTGAAGGATTCACCTTCTGATAGGCTTATGTTGAAGCTTGGATCTCCGATGAATGGTCGAGATCAACTCTTCCCATTGAATCAATGGTTTTTATTCCCCCTGGGTTCAAATAAGGATTCCAACATGGTTGAAGGTTGTCTCTGGACTAAGTAGTCCCACAATATTTCCAGACACTTTCTTGCAAGGGTTTTAACTCAACTCCTTCGGGGTATTAAACCATTTCCAACAAGCAAAATACACTTTTCTAGGGCACCCAAATGAAGATTTTATATCCTGCAAACTTTCCATTTCAAAAGGGGCATGAGAAAAAAACCCAGGGTTATCAACCTGCTTTGACCTTCCTCATGAAATTATCACAATTAATTCATTAATAATATAAGGGGACATTACTACTCTTTATTCAACTTAGAACTAACAATCATATATCATTATCAGACCATTAACATGATTTGAATTTAGTTTATAATCATTAGCCAACATTCAACAATCATATTTAGGAAAACACTTATCTATTCAATGAAGTATTCAACTAACCGATTGACAAATAGGAAATACCTTTCAACCCAACCATAGGCTATGTTGCACTTTGTGTTTCTACAACAAGCCACCCCTGTGCCAGGCCATGATACCACCAAAGGACTCTCCCAGTTGACTGTCAAGTCAAGGAATTGATCATGAAGGTTACTCTCCTTCACTCCACTGGCAACAACAAAAGTTTCCCTCTTCTCATCGAAGTCAGGGCCTCCATGAGTTTATCAAGTACCTTCCAACTGGATTTCCTCCGCACAAGGGAGTCCCTTCTTTGTTACATAGTCCCTCGACGACCTCGCCTTACTAGTGTCGGTTTCTTTCCAATAAGCACCAAGTCACGACCCTCTTTTTCTCTAGTTTGGATATGGATCTTCTGTGTTCTATGGTGATCATTCAAGCCTTGGGGAAGATTCCTATTTTCCTCAAGAAAACTTCCCAGTCTTCTGTTGCTCAGATATGTATGCATGAGCTTTGTATGCTCACACACATTACCATCTTCTTGTGAGTCTGTGACTCATCTCTGGTGAAAATGTTCTCTATATCTTTGTGTGAATTATGGGTTTTGCGCTCCTATCTTCATGTGCTTGGTCTCTGTGTGTGTTGCGCCTGTGTTTCTGTCTGAATTCCTTGTGAGTGTGTCACCACACTCTCTATTTTTTCCATCTTCCTCTTTATTCCTTCTCCTTCATTGGAACATTCTCTCTACTCCTACGGATCCCCACTAGCTTCTGTCAAAAGTAACCTCCAAGGTCAAGCTCCTGAATTGAAAGGGTAAATCTTTGCATACTTCTAGCCGATGTTATAGCTGACCCTTCACTCTTCCAAGTACCAATTTAGAAGGAAATTATAACTCAACTACCCAATTTGAATACCATTAACAAGTTCCTTATGGTCAAGCTAGAAAGAGTACGTTGGACAAGTTTATGTCTTCAAGTCATGCAGATTTAGGCTAGATTACTGGGAAAGCTTCCTATTTTCCTCATTAAAACTTCCTAGTTCCACCTCACCAGTCCCACTTGTGGTATCATGGCCAGTATTGCAAAGCTTCCCTTCTTAGTTAGTTGTATGGTGTTTTCATTAATCATAAACACAATTACAAGCTTCATTAATCACAATACATGAAGTCTTAAACATGATTACAATATTCGGGGAAAATGAGGTGTGACATTCCCCTCCCCCTTGAGGAAACACTGTCCTCGATGTTTTTAACACCAAACTTATATACAAATTTACATAGAAAGCAAAAATGGATATGCCACCCTCATGGCATCTTCTAGTTCCCAAGTGGCCTCATCTGCTCCAAAGTGCTTCCATTGCACCTTGACCTACATGAGGACCTGATTCCAGAGCAATGTCTCTTTCCTGTCCAGGATGCATTGAGGCTTGGGATGGAATTATCCCTCTGGTTCCACTTGTATCACAATCCAATAAATAAAATGATTAGAATCATGAATGTGCGTCTTTAATAAAGATACATGGAACATATTGTGAGCTCTAATAATAGGTGGTAGGGAAAGTCTATATGTCATTGGTCCCACCCTTTCTAGGACTTCAAATGGTCCACAATATCGGGGTGCTAACTTGGTACAAGTTCCCATACTTAGGGAGCTCTTTTTGGGTTTCACCATGAGATACATACGATCTCCCGTTTTAAACCCCGTATGAGTTCTCTTTCTATTTGCATAAATTTTATGTTTGTCTTGGGTTTCTTTTAAATTATGCCTTATTCTGGTCACTTATTGTTCCATTTCCCTCAACAAGTCTGGTCCGAGTATGATCTTATCCACTGGACTATCCCAACTAATTGGAACTCTGCATTTTCTGCAATACAAAACCTCAAATGGGCTCATCTTCAATGATTCTTGATAACCATTGTTGTAGGAAAACTCCACCAGGGGTAGATATTCTTCCCAATAATTGGGATGATGCATCACATGTCTTCTAGAAATATATTTACCCTTTCGGTCTGACTATATGTTTGAGGATGGTAGGCCATGTTGAATCCCAGTTGCGTTCCCAAGCCCGCAAACAAGCCTTTCCAAAAATTCAAGGGGAATTTCACATCTCTATCTGAGATAAAAATCTTGGGCATACCATGCATCCTAAAAATATCTTTCATAAAAACTTCAACAACATCTATAACTTTAAAAGTATATTTTACTGGAATAAAGTGAGCTTCCTTGCTCAACTTATCTACCAATACCATGATTGCATCATGATGCTTAACTTTTCTTGGAAAACCTATAATGAAATCCATGGAAATAGTCTCCCATTTCCATTCTAGAATTTGCAATGGTTGCAATAGTCCAATAGGGTATTCATGTTCAACTTTGACTTGTTGACATTCCAAACACTTTGCAATATATTGAACACTATCTTTCTTCATTCTTGGCTAGTAATACAATTGCCTCACTATTGTTATCATTTTCTAATAGCTAGGATGACCCACATAAGGTCTCCTATGAAACTAATCCATAATGAGGTGTTTTAGCTTTGTTGCATCATGTATATACAACCTATTGTTATACAACAATATCTCATCTTTTGTAAGCTGGTATTCCTAATAATTATTCACACTCGACTCTTGTTGAAAAATTTCCTTTACCAAATTGAAAAGTTTATCTTGTTGCAAGAGAGTTCTGATTCTCTGCTTGATGTCAGACTCACCTACAATTTAGGCTACTAGGTGTTACTACATGTACACTTCAGCTGAGTGCATCTACCACTAGGTTTTCTTTCCCTCTTATGTGCTTGATCTCAAAATCAAACTCGATGATCACTTCCATCCACTTGGCATGTATAGCATTCAACCATGGATGATCAAGCATATACTTCAATCCACAATGATATGTCATCAAGAAAATATTCTCCCAAGCAGGTAATGGATCCACGTCTTCAATGCATGCATAATCACTGCAAGTTCCAAATAATGGGTGACATATCACTGCTCATGCTCATTCAACTTCCTTGATTCATAACAGGTAAAATGCCCTTCTTTCATAAGAACTCCACCAAGTCCTTCCTTGCAAGTATCAATGCAAACAAAGAAATATTTCTCAAGGTTTGTAATTTTTAGAACACGTGCATTGGTCAAGAGATGCTTCAACTATTGAAAGTTGGCTCCACACTCCGCTGACCATACACACTTCTTCCCCTTTCTATGTAATGAGGTAATGGGATGACCAATCTTGGAAAATATTTTAATAAACTTCTATAATAACCTACTAATCCCATAAATGATCTCACCTCAGTTGCATTCCTAGGGGTTGGCCAATCTATGATTATCTTGATCTTCTCGGGATCTATTGCCACTCCCTCTATTGAGATTGTGTGGCCCAAATAATGGATCTCCTTTTGGAAGAAGTCACACTTGATATATTTAGCATATAGTTGGTGATATCTTAGCACTTGTAACACTAACTTAAGATGTTCCTCATGATCTTCCTTGGTCTTGGAATATACCAAGATATCTTCAAAACATACAAGGATATTGTCAAAAAATACTAGAACAAACTTATCCAAGTACTTGCCAAGAACAATCTTCATTAAGGATATGAAGGTAAATAGTGCATTGGTAAGCCCAAATGGCATTACCATGAACTCACACTTCCCATACCTCATTCTAAAGACTGTCTTGTGGATGTCTTCATCCTTAATCCCGACTTGGTGATATCCCAATATCAAGTCAATTTTTGAAAATATTTTAGCTCCTTTGAGTTGATAAAAAAGATCATCAATCCTAAGCAATGTATATTTTTTCTTCATGGTCATCTTGTTCAATTGTCGGTAATTGATACATAACCGCAATGTACCATCTTTTTCTTCACAAATAGTGCGGGTACTCCCCATATGGATACACTCGGCCTGATATACCCTTTATCGATCATCTCTATCAATTGCACTTTTAACTCTACCAACTCTGGCATGCTAATTATGTATGGTACTTTTGATGTTGGTGCTAATCTAGGTACAATATCTATTGAGAAATCAATATCTCTTTTAGGAGGAAGTTCATGAATATCCTCAGGGAATACATCTTTAAATTCCCACAATACTGGGTGGTCCTCAATCTTCAACTCTCTACTCTCTGTGACATTGAGAACTTGTATTTAATACAAGGGACACCCTCTTCAACTAAACTTCTTGAGCTACAATGTTGATATCTACCTTACCGATATGGTATTTTGAATGCCTTGCAATACCCTAGCATTGTCTTCTTCATATTCACATTCTAAGGTCTTGTCATGGTAGTTTAATCTTGCCTTGTGAATAGATAAATATTCCATGCCCATCAACACATTGTATGATCCTAAGGGTAGGATGTTTAAGGCTGATTGTGTGTGCATTCCACTCATTTCCAATGGACATGCCTCTACTACCTTTGTTACCTTTCTCTTAGTCCCTATGGCTAATTGAACCAACCATGCTTTTGCATGCTTCTTTCTCTGTAAGGAACATGCTTCAACAACTTGAGGAAAAACATAGCTAAGGTTAGAACCAAGGTTAACCAAAATAGAAATAGGTTTCTTGAAAATTATACCTTCCAATTCCACCACAAAATCTCGATGGTCTACTTGGTGATTCTCAACAATTGCATATATCCTCGACACACTTCTAGCCACATCCTTTACTATAGTATCCTCCTAAACATAGTAAACTCTTTTTATGGCATGCTTCCTGTGATGGAAGTCTCTCAACAGATGTGCCTCGCCATAACCCCAACACTGTAGAGGTTCTTTCTTTTGCTCCTCTACTTTTTCTCTTGCCTGCTCTACTAGCCTATTGCCACTATGAGATGTAAAATGTTGTTGGTTCATACTTGTTGCTCAGATTACCGAACTAAGCGCCATTCATGGGATTATTATATTGGGATGGAATAAATTCATTCTTCTAAAATACAATTTTATCCTTTCTCTTCCAATCCTTAAAATGCTCTTACCTATGCCTAGATTGGTCATAACAACACTTAGCCTTCCTAATGGTATCTTCCAAGGTCTTAGGCTTATCAAACTCAATCCTATCATGATAGGACTATGGTAATCCATTAAGGAAGCATTGTATTCTCTCTTTCTCATCCTTGAGGTAAGGAACATACCTCAAAAATTCTAAGAACCTTTTGGCATAAGCATCCATGGTAAGTTTCCCCAACTTGGGTTCATGGAACTCCTTAATATTACCATCATAATAATTTTCCAATATATATTCCTTCTTGAAGTATTTCTCGAATTGTTTGCAGGTCAACTTGCTTTCCTTCAATCCCTTCACATATTTGAGGCCCTGCCACCATATGGAATATTCTACATTTAGATTGAATATGGATATCTTTGCCTTTGTATTTTCTGAGTAGTTGTGTACTCGAAAACACTTCCATAATCACAACATCCAAGCCTCGACTTCTTCTCCTTTCTTAATTTCTCCATCAAAGGTAGGTGACTCAACCTTATTGAATTCTTCTATCAGAGAACCTTGTGAGTGTCACTTTTTCTTGCTCTTGGGAATACTTGAACTAGTTTCACTACTAGAAAGTTGTTCTCTAGTGGTCTTCCCACTAGATGACTCTGTGGAAGTATCTCTACTAACTTTGCTTCTCTTAGAATCTCGTTGCCTTTTCTTGGAAAAACTTATTCCCACATTAATGTGAGTCGGTCCATGCTTATGGGTATCCAAATGAATCTTAAATTTTTCTGACTGTTGTAGTCTTGCATTACTAATGGTTGGACCTTGATGCAAGTGATTTTGAATCTCAGAAAGACTCCATAGTAACAGTGCATTCAACTTTTCCTGCTTGGCCTGAGCTCTCATGATCCTTTCATTATCTTCTTTTAGACTTCTTACTGTGGCTACAAAATATGGAGGGGTTTCTTGGGCCCTCCTTCCATCAAAGTATTCATGTTGGAAGTGTGAGGTGTCCTCCATACTATGCTACACTATTCACTTATGTTTTCCTTTTAGTATGTCCTACGTGATGAAACAATGAAACAATATTAGCCATTATGTTTTAAATTCATTCACATAAATTTCTTGGCCTTATCAAACATAAATCTATCTTGGTAATCCCAAACCAGGATTCCGCTCCTGTTTATCATTCTCATTCAAAACTACTATGATACCACTATGTAACACACCCGACCTACTAAAATCTCTTAGGTTGGTGGGATGTTATATTTCCACTTCCATTAAGCTTCATATCTCGGGTTTACACCCGTTATCGACCTCTATCCGTCATAATGCACACATAGACTTCTTCCTCTTCTATACAAAGTGAAATCGTGACAAATTCACAAGCTCGACACCCTTCACTACTCAACAAATTCCACTACACAAGTCAGGGATAATCACACTTCCCACATTTTCCTTCCTAATCGAACTTATCCGATGGCTCTATCCCCAATAGATCCAACATTCTCCAGGTGGGGAAACCAATGATCTCGATCTACTTGACACTTCAAACTATGCGACAACTAACACATTGATCATTCCCTACTTAAAACTTGCTCGATGGGGTCTACAAAAAATATACAACTATAATCATATCGGCCTACCTCACCTCCATATCAATGATTCCTATTTTCTAGCACTTCCTCCATCAAATGCACATTGCTCCATGTGATCATGGGACTTCCCAAAGGGTTCTTTCGATGAGAATCACCCCGATGGATATGACAGTCCTTAAATACTCACATCTAATGATCAGAGATCTATTGGATCTCACAACTGTTGAATATTTAGCTGACACCAAAACCTCGACAGGGTTCCTTCTTCAAAATGTATCATTTCAAATCCAACAACATAGAACCTGTCGGCTTCAACACCGACAGATCAATGGTCCTCCTCATCCTTGGATTTCATCTTTAAAAAATATTCCCATGCCTCTTCCCATAGCTTCCCGAACTCCACTCTCCTGATAGTTTCATCAGTTTAGTGCTTAGGGAATCTATGGTCTATATCTCATCGACCATCCTCTGATAGATCAATGAATCACATAATCTTGAAACCCTCCCATCCAAAGTTCATCATGACTTAATATTATGGTTTTTCCCAAGGGCTTCACCTTCTAATAGGCCTATGCCAAAGCCTAGATATATAACAAACAATTGGGATTAGTTGCTCCCACCGAATCAACAACTCTCGTTCCCCATAGGTTCAAACAGGGATTCCAACAGGGTTCAAGGTTGTCTCCGGACTTAGAAGTCCCATAGTCTTTCAAAAAAATTTATTGCAAGGATTTTAAATAAAGTCCTTCAGGGTTTTAAACCACTTCCATCAAGCAAAACACACTCTAGTAGGGCAGTGAAATGAATATTTTATATCCTACAAAATTTCCATTTCAAAATGGGAAAGAACAAAAACACAAGGTTATTAACCTGCTCTGGCCTTCCTTAGAAAATTATCACAATTAATTCATTAATCCTATAAGGGGACATTACTACTCTCCATTCAACTTAGAACTAACAATCATTCATTATAATCAGACCATAAACATGAACATAATTTAGTTTAAAATCATTAACAAAAATTTAATAATCGTATTAAGGAAAACACTTATTTGTTCAATGAAGTCATCAACCAATCAAATGACTGAGGGGAAATACCATTCCACCCAACCGTAGGCTATGCTACACTTTTCCTTTCTACAAAAACCCACCCCTGTGCCAGGCCTTGATACCACCAGGTGATTCTCCCAGTTGACTACCAAGTCAAGGAATGGTTTAGGAAGGTTACTCTCATTCACTCCACTGACAACAATATAAGTTATCCTCTTTCCATTGAGATCAGGGCCTCCACAAGTTTATCGGGTACCTTCCCAACTAGATTTCCTCTGCATAAGTGATGTAGACCCCTACCTCAGTAGATTCCATTGACCTCTCAACCTATGGATCTTCAACACCTTCGAGCCAAAATGGCTCTTTGATTCCTAGTTGGAATCTTCAAAAACATATAACCACATGTTCTATTTTGAAGTTACGCCTACGTGAACAAGCACAAGGCGTGAACCTCTACCCCACATGACCACTAGCGTGACCACAACCTTAACTCCAGAAGGCTCATCATGTTTCGCGATATCGGGAATTTGAGTTACAAGATGCCTCAACTCCTCCAAGTCCCGAAGTCCCGAAATGGGCTAACGTTTCTTAGCTCCTCCCTTATCTTTTCTCCGATGTGACCCTCGGCTGCGACCTGGGGCTCAACCTCTGAGCGCGTCGGGATTTCGCGTATCGGGGAATTTCAATGTGACTTGTCTCCCTTCTCCCGATAGCCGAAATCGTGATATTCCTTTTCCACAGATCGACAGTGCTCGTCTCCCATGATCCGATGCTCCAGATTCTTCCTCGCGAATCGGGATTTCATGACTTATGACTCCCAATCTACAATTCCCTCTACACTCTGACTCCCAAAATGTTGAAACTTCAAAGCTCTAGATAAACAACTCTCGTTAATCCCTATCTAACAGATTCTATCCCTCCTAAGCTTTTGATGTCAAGGGACTCTCGGCCTTAACCTCTCCGTTGATCTACTAAATCCAATGACTCACAGAATTTTGGTAGTTCTCTCTCCGAGAAACTCAATCGTCCGTTTAGACTTTCAATGAATCCTCACCAAATATCTTGTCGTCTTCCCTTATGAGGTTTTTTTCTGCAACAATTCAAGGGTTCCCCTGGGTTCCTACGCACACTCCCTGCACATTCACAGTAACCTCTGGTTATTGAACAACTCCAAACTCTGTGCACTCCCTGTGACAGAATTCTTCAACCCCTCACCTAGGTTGGTAAATTCAAAGACTTCTCCCCAACCCGTGCACACCTTGCACAAATCTATGCTACACTTGCACTCTATGGGTATAAGAACAACTCTATCTCTCCTGAGCTTCTTCTAAGATAAAACTCAGAAACTCGTCAACGCACTCCTTGCGGACCTTCACTACACTCCTTGCAGGAATTCTCAGGATGAGTAGAAATTGAAACTTGTACTCTCCCACTCACAGACTTCACACATTCAACATGAAATCATACATAAAGCATTGAAACAAATGCATAAGTAAATAAATTGTAAACATACCATTCAAGAGATGTAAACAGTAACCATGACAACACCATGAAATTGAGTCAAAGCATTCTTTATATTAACTCAAATGCTTCTGTACATGGATTCAATAGAAACAACTATCTGCTTATACAATTTCTACAACTTTGTTCTTCTCTGTTCTCCTAAGCTCTCTTGCTTCTAAACTCTACTCCTACAATGAGAATGAATAATCATACAATACATACGAGGGAGCTTTCTAGAGTTTTCCCTCCTACAACCTTAATCTATCTAATTGAAATTAAAGACTACAACTACCTTACATTTACTACAATAAATGCCTCCAACTGACAGATGAGAGAAAATGTTGAAGATCTACGTTACAACCCCCAAACATTTAAGAACAATTAATTCCTCAAGCTATTACATTAATGTTCCATATTTTGAAATTCAAAATGTCTTCAAAATGTGCATTGGTGCATATCCAATTGTCTTCGGCTTGCGCTTGCCTTGCTAGTGATGCTCCTGCATCATACTCCTCTGGCTAAAAAATTCATGGACTCCTATTCATGAGATCTTGCATTGTCTATCCATGTTTTTGGATATTTGCTTCACTTTCCCAACTAGCATCCTCAATCGGGTGTCCTTTTTATTTTATCAGATATTCTAAATATGTCTTTCTCCTAGTTTTCTTGCCAACTCTTTGATCAATGATCTTTTCCATCTGTGGCTTTTCAGCTATAGCCATCTGTTTAACCCACTGGATTTCCTTTTGGTTATCTTCTCCTCCTACTTCATCTACTCTATAAGGATACATATATGCTATATTGATAATGGGTGATATGCCCACACCATCTGGAAATTCTATCTCATAAGAATTTGCTTCAAATTTCCTTATGATTTTACACGACCCTATCTTTTTCATCTTCAATTTATTATACGTTCCCCTTGGGAACCTTTATTTTTTGAGGTGTGCTAAGACTAAATCTCCCACTTCAAACTGAAGTTATCTTCTGTGCTGATCTGCTCCACGCTTGTATTCCTAGTTATAATATTGCAACCGCTCTTTAATCTTACTGTGGAGCTCTTGCATCTCTGCTGCAAAATCTTCCTCTCCAACACTTCTGAACTCATTCTTCTCTAAGTCTCTCAACTCAAGTACTCCTCTTGGATTCATTCCATACATTATCTGGAATGGGCTCTATCCTATGCTTCTATTAGGTGAATCATTATATGCAAATTCTGCTTGCGGTAGAATCTGATCCCACTGACTATGATGTTCAGCTACTAAACTCCTCAATAAGTCTCCTAAATTTCGATTTACTACTTCAGTCTGTCCATCCATTTGAGGGTGATATGTTGAGCTAAAATATAGATTCGTTCCCAGCTTCTTCCATAGTGTCCTCCAAAAATGACCAACAATTTTGGTATCTCTGTCTAAAACAATACTCTTAGGTAAACCATGAAATCGAACAATTTCTTTGAAAAACAGATTTGCAATGTGTGTTGCATCACTGGTTTTTTGACATGGAATAAAATGTGCCAATTTTGAGAATCTGTCGACTACCACGAATATGGAACCACAGCCTCTCTGTGTCCTTGGCAGTCCTAAAAAAAAATCCATTCTTAAAGCATCCCACTGCCTCTTTGGTATTGGCTATGGTTGATATAACCCTGCATTCTGTCTTTTCCCCTTTGTGTGTTGGAAAATTCTACATTTGTTGAAAAATTTCTTCACATCTATCCTCATCCTTGGCCAATAATATAAACTGTTCAATTGCACAAATGTTTTGTCATGGCCGAAATGTCTAGCCAATCCCCCACTGTGTTTTTCCTTCAAAAGGTTTTCTCTCATCGAACTCCTTGGGATACACAACTGATTTCCTTTGAATAGTAATCCATTCTGAATTAAATATTCAATCCATTGGCTCCTATCTCTCAAAACAGGATTCTCACATGCTTCATAAGCATCCTTGAAATCTGAATCATCTCTGTACATTTCCTTAAGGCTATCAAAACCTAAGGTCTTCACACGAAACTCCTGCAGAATCAAACATTTCCTACTCAATGCATCAACAACCTTGTTAGCAGTTCTAGAAATGTGCTTTATAATGAAAGTAAATTTCTGCATAAATTCAACCCATTTTGCATGTTTCTGGTTCAGTTTCTTCTGTTTGGTTATGAATTGTAAAGCATGATTGTCGCTATACAAAACAAACTCTTTTGAAACCAAGTAATGCCTCCATTTATTCAGTGCTTGTATGACTACATAAAATTCTTTATAATATGTGGAGTAATTCATTTTGGCATCGTTCAACTTCTCACTGAAATATGCAACCGGTCTATTATCTTGACTTAAGACTGCTCCGATCACAAATCCACTTGCGTCTCATCTCACTTGAAATGTTTTACTGAAATATGGCAGAACCAGAAGTCGATGTTCAATTATCTTCTCCTTTAATAAATTGAAACTTTCCTCTGCTTCCTCTTTCCAATGAAAAGATTTATGTCTTTTCTTGACTGTGTCCATCATTGGTGCATAAATTCCACTAAATTTTTTTATGAACTTCCTGTAAAAACTAGATAACCCATGGAAGCTTCTGACTTCAAATATATTCCTTGGTGACGACCATTATTTGATTGATTTTACCTTTTCAGGATCCATCTTCAACTCATTCGAAGAGATCACAACCAAATAAATGAGTTCTGTCTTCATGAAAGACGACTTCTTCAGATTTATCAACAACTTCTCTTGCTACAACCTCCTCATCACTGGAGTTAAATGTCTCAAATGTTCTTCCTCAGTCTTATTGAAGATCAATATATAATCAAGATACACAATTACAAGCTTACCAATGAAATACTTCAAGACTTCATTCATCAATGGGATGAAAGTACTTGGCGCATTCGTCAAACCAAACAGCATGACAAACCATTCATACAATCCTTCATTCGTCTTGAATGTTGTCTTCCATTCATCACCTTCTCTCATTCTAATCTGATGATATCCTCTTTTCAAATCAATTTTTGAAAAAAAATTTGCTCCACTTAAGAAATCCATCAAGTCATCTATCTTGGGTAAAGGAAATCTATACCTAATGCTGATTTTTTTTATAGCCCTCAAGTCTGTACACATTCTCCATCCACCATCCTTCTTCAGACTTAACATTGTTGGTACAATGCATGGACTCGAGATTTCTCTAATAAATCCTTTCTCCATCAAATCTTGGACTTGCTTCTTGACCTCTTCATTCTCCTGCGGCGTCAATTTGTACGCTACTTTGTTTGGTAAAATCGCTCTTGGTATAAGGTCAATGTGATGGCTTATACTTCTAATGGGTGGCAATGAACAAGGTAAATCATCCACCTCTATATCAACGAAATTCTCCAGCAGTTCCTGAATTTCCTCAGGTAGATCATCTATCAAGGTATTGGTCAAGATGACTCTAGGCTTTCTCACCACAACAAACTGCATATCTTCATCCTTCTTGACTTCATCTAGAAGTTCCTTCCCACTCATGAGAAGTATAGTATTGCTTGTTTCTTCTTTCACCTTCTTGTCTTCAATTGGAAGCAACATATGCGTTCTACCATTCTTATCCAAGGTGTATGTATTCTTTCTCCCATCATGAACAAAATTCCTGTCATATTGCCACGGTCTCCCCAACAAAAGATGACAGACATCCACGGGAATAACATCACATAAGATTTCATCCCTATATCTCCCTATCTTAAATTCAACTAAACATTGTTTAGTAAGGGTTACTTGATGTCCCTTTTGCAACCACGAGACTTTTTATGGGCTTGGATGTGCAACTATCTCCAATTCCAGCTTCTCCACCATTTCTGTGGATACTAAATTATCCGTGCTTCCACTATCAACTATCACTTTGCATACCCTATCCTTGGTCTTGCAAGCAGTTCTAAACAGACTGTTTTTATGGATGAGATTCTTTATCTCCTTCTCTTGCTTCAAGAGAAATTTCCTCATCATTAAGGATCTTCCACCTTCTGCATCTTCTGCCTCAACATTTTGCCTCTACGCTTCTGAAATGTGAGCTTCGCCTCCTCCATTTATTTTTCTATTAGGGCATTCGAAATATTTGTGTCTAATCTTTCCACAGACAAAACAATTTATTTCGCCTCCTTTGCCTCTTCCTCTTCCTCTGGCCCGAGGAAAATTATTCCTATCGACATATTGTCTTCCCTGTGAACTTCCTCCTCTTTCTGGGTAGTTATGAGGGTTCTTCTCTTCATCCCTGGGTTTCTGTACTCTGTCCTGGGAAATTGCTTTGCCTCTACTCTGACTTCTACCTCTGCCCCTCTGACCTTGCTTTCAAGCCAATTTTTCTTCTGCTTTCAGAGCAATCTAATAAGCATCTTCCACATTTCTAATTGTCACCATGCTCATTTCATCCTGAATTTCATATCTCAGGCCATTCATGTATCTGGCGACTTTTTCATCATCACTCTTGCGATGAACTGCTCTAATGTTTAGCCTATAAAATTCCTCAATGTGTTCTTTCACCGTCATCCCTTTCTGTCTCAAATTCTACATTCTTCGAAACAGGTAATTTGATATTCCCCAGGTATAAATTTGGCTTTCATCTTGGCGACCATCCTATCCTAGCTTTTGATATTTTGCTTGCCTTTGCAATGTCTATCAGCCTGCAGTTCATCCCACCACAGTGTTGCATGCCCTTTCAGTCTAGTGACAACATGTTTTACTTTCTTATCTTCTTCGATATATTCATAATCAAAGTATTTATCCACAGCTCTAAACCAATCTAGCATCTCCTCAACGTCTAAGTTTCCTTCATACATCAGAATGTCCATCTTTTCCATGGCCCCTATTCTTGCAACAAACTTGAATATACGTTCTTCTGCAACATCTTCGGCTACAACTTATTCTTCAGCTCTAGCCTCATTTTCTCTTTAAGCTTCACTGACATCTCTAGTATTAGTAGCTCGTTTTTGTGTTGTCTCCATGGCATCCAATCGAGCACGAAGTTCTCTCATTTCCCTTTCCACAGCTGGATTAGGTAAAACTATTTCTTGACATCTCCTCGATGACATTGTTTCAATCTGTCCACGCTGAATTCAAATTACAACCATCCTCTGTCTCCCTTCTACAGAAAACAAAAGTTGTTAGTTAGGCTCTGATACCACCTGACACAGACCACTACCTCAGTAGATTCCACTGACCTCTTGGCCTATGGGTCTTCAACACCTTTGATCCAAAATGGCTCTCTGATCCCCAACTGGAATCTTCAAAAACATATAACCACATGTCCTATTTTGAAGTTACGTCTGTGCGAACAAGCACAAGGCGTGAACCTCAACCCCACGTGACCACTGGCGTGACCACAACGTTAACTCTAGAAGGCTTGTCATGTTTCACGATATCGGGAATTTGAGTTACAAGATGCCCTGACTCCTCCAAGTCTCGAAGTCCCGAAATGGGCTAACGGTTCTTAGCTCCTCCCTTATCTCTTCTCCGATGTGACCTTTGGTTGCTACCTGGGGCTCAACCTCCGAGCGCATCGAGATTTCACGTATAGCTGAAATCGTGATATTCCTTTGCCGCAGATCGACGGTCTTCATCTCCCATTATCTGATGTTCCATATTATTCCTCGCGAATCAAGATTTTGTGACTTATGACTCCCAATATACAATTCCCTCTACACTCCGACTCTCGAAATGTCAAAACTTCAAAGCTCTAGATCAACGAATCTCGTTGATCCCTATCTGATGGTTGTTATCCCTCTTGAGCTTTTGATGTCAAGGGACTCTCGGCCTTAACCTCTCCGCTGTTCTACTAAATCCAATGACTCATGGAATTTCAGTAGTTCTCTCTCTGAGAAACTCAATCGTCTGTTCAAAATTTCAATGACTCCTCACCAAATATCTTGTCGTCTTCCCTTTTGAGCTTTGTCTCTGCAACAATTTAAGGGTTCCATGGGTTCCTATGCACACTCCTTGCGCATTCACAATAGCCTCTGGTTATTGAAAAACTCCAAACTCTGCACACTCCCTGTGACATAATTCTTCAACCCCTCACCTAGGTTGGTAAATTCAAAGACTTATCCCCAACCTACACACACCTTGCACGGCTCTGTGATACACTTGAACTATATGGGTATAAGAACAACTCTATCTCTCATGATCTTATTCTAAGATACAACTCAGAAACTCATCAATGCACTCCTTGCAGGAATTCTCGGGACGAGTAGAAATTGAAACTTGTACTCTCCCACTCACAGACTTCACACATTCAACAATGAAATCATACATAAAGCATTGAAACAAATGCATAACAGAGAATGTAAATAAATTGTAAACATACCATTCAAGAGATGTAAACAATAACCATGACAACACCATGAAATTGAGTCAAAGCATTCTTTATATTAACTCAAATGTTTCTGTACATGGATTCAATAGAAACAACTATCTGCTTATACAATTTCTACAAATTTGTTCTTCTCTGTTCTCCTAAGCTCTCCTGCTTCTAAACTCTACTCCTACAATGAGAATGAATAATCATACAATACATACGAGGGAGATTTCTAGAGTTTTCCCTCCTACAACATCAAGCTATCTAATCGAAATTAAAGACTACAACTACCTTACATTTACTACAATAAATGCCTCCAACCGGAAGATGAAAGCAAACGCCCAAGATCTGTGTTACAACCCCCAAACATTTAAGAACAATTACTTCCTCCAGCTATTACATTAATGTTCCATCTTTTGAAATAAAAAATGTCTTCAAAATGCGCGTTGGTGCATATCTAGTTGCCTTCCGCTTACGCTTGCCTTGCTAGAGATGCTCTTGCATCAATAAGGGAGTCCCTTCTATGCTACACAATCCCTCAATGACCTCCCCTTATCAGTGTCGGTTTCTTTCCAGTACGCACCAAGTCACAACCCTCTTTTTCTCTAGTCTAGATATGGGTCTTCCCTGTTCCATGATGACCATTCAAGCCTTGGGAAGTCTTCCTATTTTCATCAAGAAAACTTCCCAGTCTTATGTTGCTTAGATTTTTATGTGTGAGCCTTATCTGCTCACATGCATTACCATCTAATTGTGAGTTTGTGACTCAGCTCTAACATGAAATTTTTCTATATCTATGTGTGAATTGTGTGTTTCATGATATTGTCTTCCTATTCTTGCTCTGTGTTTGTTGCACTTGTGTTTTTGCATGAATCCCCATGAGCGTGTCACCACACTCTCTATTTTTTCCTCTTTCTCCTTATTCCTTCTCCTCTATTGGGACATTCTCTCTACTCCTAGGGATCCCCACTAGCTTATGTTAGAAGTAAGCTCCAGGGTCAAGCTCCCGAATTGAAGGGGTAAATCTCTGCATACTTATGGTTGATGCTGCAATCGACCCTTCACTCTTCCAAGTACCAATTCAAAAGGTAGTTGTAATTGCTCAACTACCAAGTCTAAATTTCATTAACGTGTTCCTTATGGTCAAGCTAGACATGGTACATTGGACATGTTTATGTCTTCAAGTCATGCAGGAGTAGGTTGGATTGCTGGTAAAGCTTCCTATTTTCCTCATTAAAACTTCCCAGTTCTACCTCACTAGTCCCACTCATGGTATCATGGCCAGTACTGCAAGGATTCCCTTTTTAGTCAATCGTCTGGTGTTTTTATTAATCATAAACATAATTACATGCTTCATTAATCATAATACATGAAGTATTAAACACGATTATAGTCTTGGGGGAAAACAAGGTGTTACATGTTATAAGCTAAATATGTTCGTTGGGGCAGATCCGACCTATCCGGCAGTGAAGCTGGTTACAGACTCTTTGATAGCTCGACACGAGGCAGAGACTATCCGCACCTCATATGGTCCTTTTACTGAGGCGGTAATGAAGGGGAAGAAAGAGAGATGAAAGATTTACAAGAAGTCTTTCTCAGGACCACCCACCCTGGGTGTTGTCCTCCCTCAACTTCTTGGATGGCCAAAATGGCCTGGGGGATGAAAATTATGGACAGTAGGATGAAAACAAGCTCGCTGATTTTTAGGACAGTGAAATAAATAAAGCGAACATCGAGTTGTTCACTCCCTTAAAGCGTTGGAAAATGGACCAGAATGGGTCCCCGGGGTAAACCGGTGTCATGGGTAATTAACCAATGGATGCCTCAAGTAAAAGAGCGTGAAACAAGGGTGAAAATTGAACTTAAAAGATACAACCAAGTCCTTTTAAATGGATACAAGTTATGAACAACAAGTTGTTTGAAGCTTTTAAGATGGGGAAACAAGCCCAGAATGGTTTGATAGCCCCCGGGGTGACCCGGGAAGTGATCCTGGAAAATTGTTAAATCAAAATGGGGTTGTAAAAGTGGATGAACAACCTTGTTACAAGTTGTTATAGCTATGATATAAGGGAAATTATTCACAACTTCAATTTTTGGTTTGTGGGTGAAAAGTTGGACTGACGAAAGGTTGACTTTAAAAGTATTTTATTGGTCAATTTTTAGTTTTTATCACATGTCTTGGCCACCACACTGTTTTGAAGGTTATCTCGATCAGGAAAACACATCTCGAAACTGTGCCAACTAGTATAAGAAGAGTATTCCTAGCATACCATGGTGGTTAGGTTGAAGAGTGCCCCATGCAGTTCGGAGAAGCATGGATTAGCCACTTCTCGTCACTAGCGCTTTCGGGCTCTTAAAGCCACTTGGATGGAAGAAGGATACCTGTGAAAATAAAGAAGCCTGGGACCCCCCTAAAGGGATTTTTTGTTGATCTTACCCAAGCAGAGTAGTATTCCAGCCAAGCTAAGCTAATCAACTCCTTGATCGTGTGGTACTAAGGAAAGACCACTCGACTTGTATTAACTAGAGAACTTCTGAGGGGCTCCTGATGAATACTCCCTGGCTTTTACTCTTAATATCCTACAAAATTGAAATTACTTAAAATTAAATACTAGACCATCCACGTGGCGAGGTCATGTCTTTCTTTCACAAGCGTGCTTCTTGGTTACTGAATTTGAAATCTATTTAAAACTATATATATAAAACAAGTAAATAGGTAGGTGACATACATGTCATGGCTAAATAATAGGTATATGTAGATATCTAAATAGTATAAGTTTTTGTTTTGAGTGTATGGGACGGACCCCTGAATTGTTTTCAAGTGTTTTTGCGGCGTTTTGCATTTATTTAGCTTGCTAATTTTTGTATGGCCCCTTTAGGGGCAACCACCTACAGATTAGTGAGTGAAAAATGAAAATATGGCAAGATTAGATAATTACAAATAACGATTACACCATTCAACCCAAAGGAATGGGTTGAGGCTCTTTGCGAGCAACAAAGTCGCCATGTGCATGAAATCCCCAACTAACCCCTTGTATGGGGATTGGAGGTTTAGTGTTTGAAATATAGAAAGAGTGATGATTATCTACGCAAGTATAGATAAGATTTTTTTAACATAAATCCACAAGTAAAATACTAAAGCTATCTACACAAATTAAGCATATCAACATTGGTATGTGTGCCAACAAATTTGGAATGAGTGCAAGTGATATGTAAAGTGAATATGAGAGTGATTGGGTAGATTTACCGATCAACTTTTCTTCCCTACCCTGCTAACCCCTTTGCCTCAAACAGGTCTTTAGGTGGTCCCCAACCTCTTAGGAGAAGCCTAATAGGTGACCGGTTATGTCCTTGCAGGCAAACAACGGAATTTTAGTATTTATGAATGGAAAAAATGAATTAAATATAACATAAATTTACACATAAAAAGTATATAATAGCCAACTAAGATGGCTATCCTGTGGGGGGAAATTGACCAAAATGACCAATTTTCCTATTTGGGACAACAAGGTTAATGGTAAGAAAACATAATAAAAATATACATGAATGAAAAGATAAAGCAAACAAATATGAACAACCAACTAAGGGGCCTATTTCAGGGCTATCCTAAGGGGCCCTATGACTCCCAACCACTAGCTAAGGCTGAAAACAATTGAGTACTTCAGAAAATCTGCACTAAAACACATCAAACAAGTTAAACCAAGTTGTTAGAAAATGAAAGCAAGCAAGTTAAACCCAAGGAAGCAACAACAAACACATAGCTAACCAATCCCTCTTGGAGATAGCTAACATAAAAAACATTTACTTCTATCCCTCAACCCTTAATCAACAAGTGACACATCTAACAACTAAAATCTAACAAGTATCACACACACAAAGAGTCTTGGAAAATTTCAGCAGAGCTTTGTTACTATATTCATTCTCTCTTTTACAATGCCAACCCTCTTATTTATAAAGGAGAGGTGAAGGCTTAGGGTTAGGTCACAAGACACTTTTCACTTTTGGAAAAGTGACAAGTGGACCAACCCTAAAGTATTTTTGTCTTTTTACAAAAAGTAACCTTATCCTAAAGACATCTTATCCAAAAATAATCTTATCCTAAAGAGAACCTTATCAAAAAAGGGGATCAAATCAGATTTGATTTGACCCTTTAATTACATAGTAATACTTGCCAAAAAGTAAATTACGCGAGAGTTCATATTACAAAAAGTCATTTTTCATAAAATGACAAAACTTGATATGCCACATCACCATTTTCCTTGGGATTTGTGCCATCCCAAAGGCTCTTTGAATGCTGCCATATTTTGTAGTTGTAGGTGAGGTGGTTCAGAACACTACCCAACCATCCATGGTTGTTGGATTCACCAGGATGAAGGCCCAAGGTGTGGGGAAATTACTGAGCTATTTTAGAGGGAAATGGGCCTTTGGGCTTTGGTCATTGTAAGTAAGGAAATTCTTGTTGTTCAAGAATTTTTCAGACCTGATTATACCCCCCCTTTGATGCCTATAAGTTTCCCTGTGAGTTGGCCAAAGCATGGCTTCAATTTGGGTTTGTTTCGGTGGAGGGACCCCTTGGTCCTGAACCTTTAGAGGCTCTTCCCTTGTACCAAATAGACACAAATCTGTTATTTATTGTTCCCATGCTATATCTCTTCTTACTACCTTTCCACTGCCTTTCTTTTGGCGCAAATCCGACTCCGGATGAGTAAGATATGGCCCCGGGAAGGTATGCGGAAGAAGCCGACCAAGAGACTAATTAGGGAAGATTTTGAAGTTGGGGAAAAATTATGGGTTGGACAATAGAACTAACAGGCTTCTACAAGTCTGCATACCTGTAGCTGAAATGGGTTTTCCTCACCCGACCCAATTTGTCCTCGGAGGCCCCCAATTAGGCCTCCTTCCGACGCATGCTTGTCGGGCCAATAATGAGTCCATGTCGCTCTGGGACATGCCACTGAAAATATGGGCTGATTTTGTTGAGGCGAATGACATGGATGCATTCTAGGCTTCACCCTAGTCGTTTCGACTATTCATGGGTGAAAATCGGCCTCCGTACGGTGAAGTTATGGAATTAAAAATGCCAATGACCCTTGGGGGGGGGATTTAAATTATATTATATAGTTTGAAACATATAAACAAAATTTATTAAAAAAATTTAAAATTTTATTACAAATTTAAATAAATCTTATTTTTTAACATATATAATAATATATACGTATATATATTTCATATATATAAAAAATAAAATACAATTTAAAAATCAATAAAATTAAAAAATTAAAACATAAATTTAACTATATAAATTAAACTATATGAGAAATTTAAAATTTAAATTAAAATTTTGAAACCCCCACTCGTCTGCCCCTGGTCACCATACGACTAGGGCGAAGCCTGAAAAGGAGCTTGCGGGGTCAGGAGTGGTGGAGAGGAGGTGTTGGGAAGGGAGAGGTGGTTGTGTGGAGTGGTGGAGAGGAGAAGGTAGAGAGGGTTAGGGGGAATGGCAGGAGGCCAAGGTGGAGCTGGTGCACACGGGCAGAGGGAGAAGGTACAAGGGTGTGGGATTTTGGAGAGGGCACGTGAGGATGGAGGTATGCAAAGGGGATAGGGGGTATGAAGAGAGGCGAGAGGTGGAGCTGAGTGTGGAGGGGTCTGTAGGAGAAGGAGTGAACTGGTTAATGCAGAGGAGAGGGGGAGGGTTTTTGGCAGGCGAGGAAATGGTGGTGGCAGCTGGGGAGGAGGTAGAGAGGATGCATGGGGATGGAGGTGTGCGCAGGAATCAGGGATATGGGAGGAGCTCGGGCTGGGAGGAGGAGGCTGAGTTGTGCGAGGATGAGGTTGGGCGCGCGCAGAGCGGGAGAATGGGTGGAGCTAGTGCATGGAGGTGGAGCTCGAGGTGTAGCAAGTGGTGAGGGGGTGATGGTGGCACCTGGGTTGTGGATGGGTGCCCAACCACCATTAAAAATTAAAAATCAAAACTTTGAGAAAGTGTTTTTTTTTTCTAGTTTTTTAGAACGAGAGGTTAGGGGTTCAAACTCCCTCCCCAATTTTTGAGTTTATGGGAAATTCTTGGATTTTTTTGGCAAAGGAGAAGGGAGATGGATGGGGTTCAAAGCCCAGGGATTTCCAATGACATGCCCAGGCCTGCATGTTCAACAAATAACTTAGAATTTAAAATTCTAAAGGAGCCATGGGGGCTTGGGCCTGGTGCCCAAGAGGGGTTCAAATCCCCTCCCCTTTGCATCTTTTGCACACACATAAACCTGAACTCAACAACCAGCAAGAAACACCACGACTGAACCAAGCAGAGAAATACCCTTTTGAAGGAAAAAAACACAATTTTATCATGCAAGATTACATCATGACCATCAATTTTTCCTTGGTTTTTTGAACTGGGATTGATGGGTTACCTGGTTCACTTCTTGAAGATTGTTGCATGGTGGTTGGCTGCCCACTGCCATACAACCTCCCTCTGTTGTCTTCCCTCTACTGCCATGGATGACTATTACAGAGACTCCCCCCCTTGGCCAAAATGTCAAAATGGCTTGAGAGAGGGGAGAGGGGGGGGGGGGGGGGGGGGGGGGGGTTGAATTTTTTTTCCAATTTTCTGAAATTTTAATAAAATTTTCCAATTAATTTTTTAATATTTCTTCAAAAATGTGCAAGTCAAAGTTTGACTTTGACTTTGACTTTGACCTTGTTGCTATTAACTTAGCCCAAAAATGTTGCCCGGTGAGACAAAGTTAGAATCTGGCACAAGGCACGTCGTTGGAAAGGTCTCGACGATCCCATCAAGAATATGCCATCACCAATTTGAAATAATTCCATCTCAGCCCTCAAATTCGGCCTGGAACAGTGGCCGCTTAAAACCCCTTACTTGATGGTGGGCCTACATGACACCAAATCTTGTGAAAGGTGTCAAATCGCCATATGATATCCAATTGAGGAAAATGAGGTGTCTTCGGAAATTTATCGATTAATACTTTGACGAGGTGACCATATATTTATGTGTTGGGTTTATTAATGACTATTTTAGCTATCATGAAACCCTTCCATGCGAGCTGGTGGCCCCCTATGCCCAAAATAATTGACCAACATGTCACAGCTCTAACCGGGCTATCCGAGGTCGAAATGAGGCAAACGAGGAGGCGTTGGAAAGGTATTCGAGTCTATTACAGTGTGAAATCACTTAATCTCTGATTTTAAACCCTTTACCAATACTTTTTAAACCCTGAAGCACTACAACTAATTTGGTGTCCAAAATTGGTCATGAAATTGTGAAAGCTCGTTCTTACCAACCGAGGGTCGAAACCAAGCACAGGATATACCATTGGAGAGGTATCACACTTACCTACACCATGTCTAGATTTTATTTTTCTTTTGACACCATAATATGAACAAAATCAGACCAGGAAGTTACAACTATTGGTTTTGGCCATTCGAGTGACACTAACTTCGAGTCTTCCGTACGGGGTCATACAGACTCGGAATCAAGCTCAAGATAGCATGTTGGAAAACTCGTCCTGATCCATACAACATGGAAATGTTGTATTTCCTGAATTATGACAAGATTTCATCTTATTCCTTGCAAAAGGAACCCATCTCCAAGGGACCTTCCTAGTGATAGGAGAAGGGGACCAACGTTAAAATTCTTGTAAAGTGTGTGTTTAGCTCATGAAACCTGAACCAAACAGCCTTGACATGAGGAATAAATGTCATGGGAAGGTTCAAAACTCCCTGAAGGTAGCCAACTGATATTCTTTCAAGGGAAGAGGCCATAGTAACTATGAACCCCGCCATTGTCTTCGACTGGAACCATAACACCAAGGGACGTCTATGGAGAAGTGACTGTGTAAAACACCATGTTGAGCCCATAGAATATTTTTGAGCCAACATTACATTCCCCTCACCCTTGAGGAAACACCATCCTTGGTGTTTTTAACAACATACATATATACAATTTTGCACAGAAAACAAAAATGGGTATGCCACCCTCATGAAATATTGCAGTTCCCAAGTGGCCTCATCTGCTCCAAAGTGCTTCCAATGCACCTTGACCTGCACAAAAACTTGGTTCCAGAGCATTGTCTCTTTCCTATCCAAGATGTTTTCAAGTTCAGGCTGGAATTCTCCCTCTGGTTCCACTTGCATCACAATCCAATCAATAACATAATTATAACCATGAATGTACTTCTTTAATAAATATACATGGAACACATTGTGAGCTCTAATAGTAGGTGGCAGGGAAAGTCTATATGTCATTGGTCCCACCCTTTCCATAACTTCAAAGGGTTCACAATAGCGGGGTGCTAACTTGGCACAATTTCCCATCCTTAGGGAGCTCTTTTTTGGTTTCACCCTGAGATACACATGATCTCCCATTTTAAACTCTTTATGGGTTCTCTTGCTATATGCATAACTTTTTTGTTTGTATTGGGATTCTTTTTAATTCTACCTTATTCTGGTCACTTCCTCTTCCATTTCCCTTAACAGGTATGGTTTGAGTGTGATACTATTCATTGGACTGTCCCAACTAATTGGAACTATGAATTTTCTGCTATACAAAGCCTCAAATGGGCTCATCTTCAATGATTCTTGGTAACCATTGTTGTAGGAAAACTCAACCAAGGGTAGATATTCTTCCCACTGTTTGGGATGATGCAAGACATACATCCTTAACATGTCTTCCAACACTTTATTTACTCTTTTGGTTTGAACATTTCTTTGAGGATGGTGGGCCATGTTGAATTCCAGTTGCGTTCCCAAGCCCGCAAACAAGCCTTTCGAGAAATTTGATGTGAATTTCACATCTCTGTATGAGATAACAGTCTTGGGCATACCATGCAATATAAAAATCTCTTTCACAGAAACATCAAAAACATATATAAATTTTAAAGTTGATTTGATTGTAATAAAGTGAGCTGGCTTGCTCAACTTATCTACTAATACCATGATAGCATCATGTTGCTTAATTGTTCTTGATAAACCTGTAATGAAATCCATGGAACTAGTCTCCCATTTCCATTATGGAACTTGGAATAGTTGTAATAGTACGACAAGGTGCTTATGTTCAACTTTAACCTATTGACATTCCAAACACTTTGCAATATACTCAACACTATATTTCTTCATTCTTGGCCAGTAATACAATTGCATAACTGCTATTATCATTTTCTGATATCCAGGATGACCAACATAAGGTATCCTATGAAACTCATTCATAATGAGGTGTTTCAACTCTATTGAACCATGTATATACAACAATAACTCATCTACTATAAGATGATATTCATCAAACTTATTTACATTGGGTTCTTGCTACAAACGATCCTTTACCAAATTGAAAATTGTATCCTTTTGAAAGAGATTTATGATTCTCTACTTGATGTCAGACTCACCTACACTAGTTTCTATTAGGTGTACTACCTTTACACTTCAGTTGAGTGCATCAACCAACCAAATTTCTTTCCCTTTTATGTGTTTGATATCGAAATCAAACTCGTTGATCACTGCCATCCACTTGGCTTGTCTAGCATTCAACTGTGGTTGATCAAACAGATACTTCAATCCGCAATGATCTAGCATCAAGAAAAATATTCTCCCAAGCAGGTAATGCCTCCACATATTCAACACATGCACAATCGTTGTAAGTTCCAAATCATGGGTGACATATCACTGCTCATGCTTGTTTAGATTCCTTGATTCATAACAGGTCACATGTCCTTCTTGCATAAGAACTCCACCGAGTCCTTCCTTGCAAGCATCAATGCAAACCAAGAAATATCTCACTGGGTTTACAATTTTTAGAATAGGGACATAGGTCAAGAGATGCTTCAACTATTGAAATATGGCTTCACACTCTACTGACCATACACAATTCTTCCCCTTTCTCTGTAATAAGGTAGTGGGATGAACGATATTGGAAAATACCGTAATAAACCTTCTATAATACCAAGCTAATCTCATAAATGATCTCACCTCAGTTGCATTCCTAGGGGTTGGCCAATCCATGCTTGCCTTAATCTTCTCGGGATCTACCGCCACTCCCTCTACAAGGATTGTGTGGCCCAAATACTGGATCTCCTTCTGGAAGAAGTCATACTTGTTATATTTAGCATATAGATGGTGATATATTAGCACCTATAACACTAACTTAATATGATCCTTATGCTCTTACTTGGTCTTGGAACATACCATGATATCATCAACAAATACTAGAACAAACTTATCTAAGTACTTGCTGAGAACATTGTTCATTAATCACATGAAGGTGGTTGGTGTGTTGGTAAGCCCAAATGGAACCACCATGAACTCATAGTGTCAATACCTCATTCTAAAGGCTATCTTTTGGATTTATTCATCCTTAATCCCGACTTGGTGATATCCCGATCTCAATTAAATTTTTGAAAAGATTGTAGATCCTCCGAGCTGATAAAAAATATCATCAATCCTGGGCAATGGATATTTTTTCTTGATGGTCATCTTGTTCAATAGTCAACAATCAATACATAACCACAATGTACCATCCTTTTTCTTCACAAATAATGTAGGTGCTCCCCATGGGGATACACTCAACTTGATATACCCTTTATCCATCATCTCCTTCAATTTCACTTTTAACTCTAGGAGCTCTGGTGTGCTCGTTCTATAGGGTACTTTTGATGTTGGTGCTACTCTGAGTATAAGAACTATTGAGAAATTGAGATCTCATTTAGGAGGAATTCCAGGTACTTGTTACACATCAAAATTCCACACTTAAGTGCCGATAAATGTCGTATGCAACTTGTTAAGTGTCACATGCACTTTCTCAAGTTCCGTATGCACCTTACCAAGTGTAACATGCATTTTTCAAGTGTCACAACTCGTTGACACCATGAAAAACATTTTCCATGATACCTAAGTCATGTTGGAGGAATAAACCCATCATTTCAAGGTCAGAAACATGCTTTTTACTTGAAAATTCAACCATGTTTTGGGCATTTATGAGGGGTGGCACCCCCTATCCACATATAGGGATTGCCAATGCTCCCCTCACCATGTTAAGTGAGCACCACTGGTGCCCTATCTCTATCTTAGAGGAGTGCCAGTTTGGTTAGAGGAAAATATGGTGAATCCCTCATTTTCTTAAGGGACAACTATGAATGGATGAGGTTGTTTTGGGTCAAATCCTATCCTATGACACTATCTTAGGATCAAATCCCAACTCATGGAGCCATATTCTCAACCATTTCCCTAATTATCCCATGGTGGTTGAGCCTCCCAATCCTATAAATTGAAGGCATTTCCATGGTGCCAGGGGGAGATTTTAGGTGTCAAACCTTTTATCCTAGGAGAAAGAATCCACTGAAGTATTAACATTTAGATCTCAATACTTTCATGCAAGGGTTGGATGAGGAAAGCATGGAGAATATTTCTACAAAATCAATGTGATTTGTAATTTCCTTCTTTTGGCTTTCCATTCAATATTAACTTGGCCTATTCCTTTCTCTATTGTGTTCATGATAGTGTCTATGCTTAAGTTTGTCAGGATATTTAAACACTTAGGAGTTAGTTAAGATCCACTTGGTCTAATGCGTAGTTAGGTAAAATTGTGTTTCTTAGTGTGTTTCTTTAGTATGCATTAGTATGCATTTGTAGTTATGAAATCTGATGGTCACAATATGTTCCCAACATAGAGTGATCTGACTGTTCATATTCTCCTCGATCTTAACGACCATTGATATGTGGCTTAACACTTGATTGGTCCATGATCTCTATTTAAAGAGAATGGAGGTTCATTTTATGATAATCGATTGTGAGAAACTCTCTTGTAAAATCTCTATGTAATCTCTTTCTTTTGCATTAATAAACTACTCCAAGTGGTCGCGTTGGATGGGGTTGTGTATGTTTCCCCGTAGGGGTTTTACCACATCAAAACATCTATGTGTTGATCTTTGATTTGGTTGTCTGTGTTAGAAAAACAGGACCACGAAGCAATAAAATAAAACAAATGCGGAAACAAAACACAGAAGATACACAATACAAGAGATACACAGATTTACGTGCTTCACCCAGTGTGGGCTACGTCCACCAGAGAAATTGCCAGGTCCTTTCTTTATTATTATCCAGCAAAATGAAGGGATACAACCTACAACAAAACTCGTTGTAACTTCCTCTTCTTTCTCTCACAGTCTCCTCTCTCAAAATACAATACTCGCCAACATACATAGTCGCAATACATTTCCCTCATAAAAGAGGGTTGCCTTCTAGGGCAAAAAACCCTAACATAATCTCTATCGTTAGATCTGTGACCTTATAATGAATGGTCCAGATTTACAATGAAATTATAATATACTTTTACAAGGCAATTTTTTCTTTAGGGGCTTCGTCCCCGAACCCCCGCTGGGGGCCCTCTTACCCCCAGACCCCCCAGTCGGGGGGATAGCCCCCTCGGACCCCGCAGAGGGGGTAACCCCCCTCTGCACTCCCCCACGTGGAAGAGTGTACATACTTCTGGGGTGTAAATACTTCATGGGGCATAAACACGGCTGAAAGTAAAATACCTCTAAATTAGGAAGATAATCAGGCTCCACAACCAACAATGTGAGTGATTACTGAAGGTGTTATTCCTCTATTGGAATACATGTGTTGTCGAACATGGTATTAGAGCCTATTTGAATACCCGCTCATGTTGTAGATCAAGATCGTGAAGCCGAGTTTCCTCATATCCATTTTCTTCCATTTTCGTACATTTCTAGGATGAGAGGACTATTCCATTGCATCTGGGGCACTCGTTTCAGTCAGGAACACTTTTCTTTTCACTCGAAAAGATTTATGTTTGCCCAAGATACGACCATTTCAGTCAGATCCAGAGGTATAAAGCTTGAATATGCATTTTAAAAAAAATTCAGAGTATTATTTTGGTTTTATTTAGTTTTATATTATTTATTTCCAGTTTGCTACTCTTTTAGATCTGCGTATGATCTTTTCCTCACGCCTTGTGCGATCTCGGAAAATCAGAAACAGATAGGAAAATGTGCATCTTTCGAGTAAGCTAACCGAGATCTAATCCTTGTTGTCATCGATAAGTTTTTTTTGTGTGAAAAGAGTTTTTTTAGCACGCTCTCCAAGACTGTCTTCCACAACAACAACATCAACAACACCCCCAATTATCTTGTGAAACAATACAATATGTTTTGCTAGACCATTTGGTTAAAATTTGCTTTATTAAGTAAGAGGTCTTGAGTTCAAGTCTATCTTTTTGTTACTTTTTTTTGAAAAAGTTCATGCTAAAATTGTAAAGTGTATTTCACTTCAAGTATAAAAGTGAATCACTATAAGTAGCTTTAATATTTTATTTTAGAGTTATTTATTTTGCATGCAACTTTTCTTTTATAAAGTAACTTCATTGTAAAAGTGATCCCCACTTCTCTTTATAAAAGTGGGTCACTTCATAAAGCAACCACGTGGTCATTTGATTACCATTTATGCAATTTTTAAAAAGGGCATAACTCTCACATCCGAAGTCTGTTTTCAGTGTCGTTTTTTTTTTTAAACCGACTAAATTTTTGAGATCTTTTCATCCAGATCATCAGTTTCAGTTTTTAAATCCATATTATATGCATATTTAATATGGCTTCTACAAGTAATCTCTTGCTTACCAACACCAACTACTTCCAATGGAAATCTCATATGGAGGATTTATTAAGAAGTAAAGGCTTGTACCGGATTACCTTGGGAAAGGAAACAACACCCACTGATGCTGATAAGAAATTCAAATGGGATAATAGGAATGTTGAAGCACGTGGATTAATCAGAATGTCCATCTCTCTTGATTTAAGGTCCCGCCTTCAATCAATTGATCAACCCAAAGAAGCTTGAGACAAGATTGAATCTGTGTTTGGTAAACACAATATTATTCGAGCACAACAGTTAGAAAATCAAGTATTGACTTCAAGTCCAAATGATTTTTCTTGCATGGAAGACTATCTATCTAAGTTTAAAACACTCATAATTTTATGTGAAGAATGTAAGATAAAGATAGAAGAAGATCATTGCATCTATCTTATTCTATCTAAGCTAGGTAGTGCATATTCTCTGTTTGTATCTACCTTTTATGCCATGCAAAAGGCTCTAGTGACAACTTATAAAAACACAATCTTGAGAACTTTTGTGATTCTTTGATTAGAGAGCAAGATAAGCTTGTACAACTTGGAGTGATTAGCACTACAGGTACCTCCAACAAAGCTTTAGTCATCCATAAGAAGGATAAACCCAAGAATCACAAGAAGCAACATCCTCACCACAACAAAAAGCAATATAAGGGTCCCAAACCCACTCAGACAACTTCCACTCCTAATGGTGACAAATGAGAAAAATATAAAAGTAAGAAGACTGATAGAAATTGTTGTTATCACTCCAAGAAACCCTTTGTGGTTGCAAACCAAAGGTGCTTGGTAACTTAAGAAATAAATGTTTTTGTATTTTGTAAATGTGGATCAATGGGACAACTCAATTCAGCTTATGGCATTCAAACATGAAAATGATAAACAAATAGACAGTGCTCTCAAAGATTGATTAATCAG
>ML780180.1:194352-218341 GCA_009831015.1 Picea engelmannii | reverse complement strand
TGATAGATCGGGCAACTGCAAGGAAAACCCAGATGTCCAAATTCCCAAATCCACTCTCGAACTCTGTAGATCTGAATTCTCCACTGAATGGTGTGCCCCACTAGATGACTGAAACCCTAGCTGGTTTGACCCTGATGAAGGAGGTCTCCAAATGATCTGAAACTCTCCAAGAATATAGATCGAGTGATGGTAAGAACAACCCAGATGCCCGAATCTCCAAGATCCCTCTCAATTGTTGTAGATCTGAAATCTCCACTGAATGGTGCACCCCACTAGATGACTGAAACCCTAGCAGGTTCGGCCCTGATGAAGGAGGCCTCCAAATGCTCTGAAACTCTCCAAGAATATAGATCGGGCTGTGAGAATCCCGTGGGAGAAGTTTCAGGCTCAGATCTCAAGCAGATCTCCCTAGATCTGATTTTTACTGAATCACAGGATGTCCCCTGTGGCTCCGAGACGTCCCAATCTGCAGACAAATGTAGAATGATGATAACCCTCCAGAAAATCCCTCAAACTGATGGTCATGCCCCTGCTAACAAAACACTGTCGGAATGGCCCTAGGCCCTCAGGATAAGCTGGATCGAACCTCCCTCGATAAACTGGCCCTGAGATTAGAATGGTGTGGAGGAGTCTTTCATCCCCGAGACCAAGCTGTGGAACAAGGTGAGTGGATATTTCACCACTGAGTTTCTCCCAAGGGTTTGTACAACAAAACCCCCAAACTGAATGCTCACGAGCAATAGCAAATGCTAATCCAAAACCTAGAATGAATAATAGGTGCACCCCAACCTCTTACTTATACTTTTCCTCTAATTCTCTGTTGAGTTAGGTTAACTCCCAGGGTTAATCTTCTATTCTTCTGTTGAGATATCTATTACTCCTTTATCCTTTCCCTTTCTTAAGTTAACTTAAAAATATAACTTTTAACTTCTTGACTTTTTCCCCCCCTTCAGTGTGAGACTATGACCTAGTGGGGGTGCCCAGGCCACTGAGTCTCCTCCTCACCTCTCTAAGAGGTGGGGGACATTACACCTTACATCATAAAAAACAAGTCTGATAAAGAAAGGTACTATCTCACAACATTAGACGGGAGGAAGATGTCATTACCAGTGGATGGATCTCTTCTCCAAACTTACATCTAGGTCACATGACTTCTTCATGGCCCATGCCCCAGGTAAGTAGGTAATTCATCTTGATTTCCCCTGCATTTGAATCTTGATTGTTCATACTAGTTTAGATGCATTTCATTTTCATTTTTCTCTACATGCATATTGATTTCATGTTTAGCTTAGAATTTTTTGAAAAAAAGTCAAAATTTTTATTTTCTAGATTAATTTTTATTTTGGATTTCTATATATATATGGATAAAGGGTGATAGCACCATCCCTATATTCTCTGATCCCTTTGTCTAATTTTTTGGCAAGCATAGGTCTACCAGGAGATGTTGCGGTTCTCATGCACTCTATGGCAAGCACATGTCCCCAAGTAGGAGCCATATGTTATCCCCATTTTGTGGATAACTAAAGAGATTATGTCTCGAGGCCCTCAAGTTGCAGATATGGAGTGCCGAAAGACTACATGACCAACAATACCCTTTTTCATAGTTGGAGACCCTTCTCACCACCTAGAGGTCACAAATTTTCAGATGGCATCCACCACATCAGCTGGCTTCCGGAAGGCACTGGGCCTTGCTCCATGAGGTACAAGTTAGTATTATGGTGAGCATCATTTCAATATTTAAGGCATTTAAGTATGTTGTATCTTATATTGCTCTATATTTCATGATATATGCTTGGACATTATGCCTTTTTTCCATGCTTCACCTTGGTGGTCGACATTGTCCCTTAGTAAGTGGTCTTCCTTGGGGATGGGTTTGATACTAGGAACTCCATTGAAGAGCCATCGTACCATTCCCGACCATACTTACCAATTTCCATCACTATTTCCCTCCATTTACTTATATTTTGGAATTTTAGGGTGTATTGACCCAAGAAGGGGTTGTCCCTCATTCTATAGGAAGAAGGGGTTGAAGGCCTAGAGGGATTGATGTTGGGTAAAATATAAAAGCCTATGTATGAACCTTCTATATGCTTCACCCAGGGATCACCCAAGAAAGCAATGAAACACTTATCTTTGAGAAAAGGGGGACCCAAAATAAAATATTATTAAGAATTCTTAAAAGGTTAGTTGGAGGATAAGAGGTCTCATCACGAGCCGACCTATCATGTCCATGAATATCTAGTGGTATGAAATTACCATCATTTGGTAACCAATCCAAGGTAATGGCTCTGAGTTGCATGGCTGAGAGAAAGGGGGTCTCATCACGAGCTAACCTTCTCATTTCCACTAGGTGTTTGTGGGTGACATTGCCATTATCTAGACACCATGCCAGGTCAATGGCCTTCAACCTTTCCTTAAAATTATGAAAGAATGAAAGAATGGAAAATTAACAGGCTTGGAAAAAAGTGCATTGCGGATGAAGGTACCACACACCCTCTACAAAGGCACCCATGAATGAGACACTACAACCTCTTATATGTCATTATCCCTATTCCCATTGAGTCTTGACCCTAACCACTTCACCCACTTTACATGGCTTAAAGAGGGATCTCTTGGAAACTATCCTTGACCTAGGGCAAGATCTACCCAATAAGACACCTTTTCAACCCTCCCATATTCAATCTTGACAAGTCACATAATGTCTTTGAGCACTTAATTGTTTGACATAGTGATGTGAGAAGTACTTGGTCTGAAATTTTATCTAAACTTGGAGTATTTTGCCTCTTGTGCTATGCAATAATGCTTTTATGGTTATGGTTGATGATGATATTGGTGCACTATATCTAGGAGGCCATTCTCTTGCTTTTGTGGAGGTTTAATTTGGCATGTTAAGGATTTTTATTGAATGGTATGATCTCTTTTCTTTGTTATTATCATTTGTAATTCAATATAAGGTTGTTTTGGCCAAGTCTAGATAGGGAATATATGGACATACACCCCTATCCTAGTTTCCACCATTTTATCAAGATTTTTTTTGCAAGGGTTTAGTTGAGGAAGTAAGAGGATTTACACCCCTCATCTTCAAACCCTAGCTAGGTTAATTTCCTTGTGAAGGAAGAGTATTTACACCCCCAAGTATTTTTAGTGACCCTAGATCTTTCTTTTTGACCCCATTAACCCATAACTAAAGGCACTAGTCTTAAATTGGAGAAACAAAATATTGCATTGGGAAACACAATTTATTGTCATATTTACTTTTTGAAAATTGGATTGTCTTCCTTGTGTCTTGGGAACCTCACAACCACTAGGGCATCCCCATAAAAGGGATACTTCTTCTTGTTGTTACAAATTTTCATTTTCAGCCATTAGGGCTGCAGAAACCCTAACTCAATTGCTTGAATAACTCTCTTATCAACCACCAGAATTTGCCCAAAGTTTGCACACTTACTCTTCTTGGTCTAGTACACTTTTTGGAAAATTTTGGAGTATTTTTAGTTTCTGATTTTCTTACTGTAATACATTGAATGTTACATCCATAAGGCTGATATAATTTGATGCAAAAAAGTGTTTACAACAACCTTATCTTTTCATGCTAGTATCTTGGATTTTCATCTTGAGTTTTGCTAGTCTTTAGCTAGTCTTTCTCTTGTATCTTCTACTTGATCTCTAGAATATATTTTGCAGCTTATGGTGCCCTATTATTGCTGATATACATTGTTACTAACAACTTATATTAGGGACAAAGAGCTTAACTTGATTTTCCAATTGATTATATTGCAATATATGCTTGTTTTTCTTGTGTCTTGAGCATGTATTTCACCATTTGCAGGTCACTCAACATACTTGGAAACCCTTGGACCTTACCAAGAATTCATTCCAAGACCTTCGTACCATTTATATTTGAACTATAGGGACTTCATATCCATCTTCATCCTTTTTCCATATCATTCCCCCTAGGGTCACCGTGATTTCCCCCTTGATGTGACTACCTAACCTCTAAAGTGACAGGGAAACCTTCCTAAGGTGACAGTGGGTAGGTGACCTCTTAGTTGTTTCCATTTAGTGGTTGGGATTGGGTTTTCCCAACCTACAACTTGTTCAATAACATGCTTAAATGGTGCTCCCCCGTAGATTTCTAGGGAGTGCCATAGTGCTTTGTCTCTTTGATGACAGGAGCACCATTGTCTCCTTTTAGGTGGTTTTATGAGGTTATGTCTTACTTTGCTCAGTCTGTTGTTAAGAGGATTTTATCCCAAAGTATTTTGGTTTCCTTTGAATTTCTTTTGATTGAGAAATTGAAATTCATCACTCTTTTCATTTCCTTCTTTGAGTTTTCAAACCTCTCCTAGTTGTGAAATTGTTTGATCTACTTGGGTTAACAAGATACCTTTCAATTGTCTGGTCTTCATCTCACAAAGTTTCCATATTGCTTTATTATTTATACGTTTCCATCAACTACAGTTTGCAAAGGTTGTTTGGTATTGAGCCCTTTTTGTCCATCTCACTTTTTGAATGATTAGGACTCTCTTGTTTATCTCAACCCAACCTTGAATACTGATTCTTGCTGCTCATTTTTGAATATTTTCAAGAGTGATTGTCCTCTTCCTCCTTTACATCTTTCAATTCCTTGATTGAACAAGTTATCTCATACTTGATGTCTTTCATTTCTCATTAGTTTTTTTAATGCACTTTGTTTGCTTTCTTTTTTGTCTTGTATTTATTTGTGTCAAACATTGATCTCTTTCATTTCACTTGAAAGTTAAGAAGCGGAAAAGTTTGCATATCTCATTGCATACATAATCGAACAAATAAATTTTTGCATTCTTTAGGAAATTTGTTTTGGTACACGTTTGAAAAAGAGTTAGTTTTGCATGTGCATTTGGATTTAGGAAACATTTGCTTGGTAGTTTGGCATCATCTTGCTCCCCTAAATTGAAAGTTGCATAGAATTTGAGTACTTGCTTATGTTAAGAAGAATATAACTCTTTTCCATCCCATAAATAGAATTCATCGAAAAGAAAGAGTTGCATCTCATTCTTTTGCATTCTTTTGGAGTCGAGTCTTACACATCATTAGTTTCATCTCTGTGAACCTTATGAGTAAAAATCCATTAAAATCAACCACATACTAATAAATCCACTAGACATTTTTTGGTTTTAGCACACCAACAGTAGCATAGGATTAGGGTATTTTGACTAGGAAAAATGTGTAAATTGTCCAAGACTACTAAACAAACTATAGAGCACTAAAGAGTGAAAAAATACAACTTTCGTATAAGCATATCCGAGAACCCCCTCTAACACAGGGGGTAAACACGAGGTCATGAGTGGAAAATCAGCAAAGATTAACCCTCCAAAGTTTGACCAATCATAGTGGAAAGAGCGTATACTAGGGGTTTTTCTTGAAGTGTTACTGGTTTTCATTTGGTCTCAGTGTTTCGTGAATCTCAAATCCGTTCGAGGTCCTCAGGAATTTTACAGATCCACCTCTCTTTAGTCCTCTAGAAAAATATCAGAATTTAATAGCCTACCCATACTTTCAGTCCGGAATGTCAATTGTACCCACCCAGATTCTAACTGCGAGTTCGTAACCTTAGTGTCCTTTCCTAGGTATCTACAAAGGTGACCGTGGAGGGATTCCCACGTGTTGAGTCCCCAACAACCCCTTAAAATTTTCAATTTTTGGGTACCACTTTTCCTTTCTGTTATCTTACATTGCCTTCTTTTGGCTTCACATAGGTTGCGCATTTATCCTTTGTTAAGTTCATGCAATTTTTTTCTTTTTTTCTTTGAATTTAAAACCTCAAGAAAATATTTTTTTTTTTTCATGTTTTGCATCATGATAGAAAAGTCGAAGAAAGGATTCAAAGACAAGAAAACCATGAACTTTTCCAAGAACTACCGATGAACTCATCGAGGGATCGGGGAAAAATATTTTTAAAAGAAGTACCGACAATCGATATCGGGGGAAAACATTGTGTACATTTTCGAAGTGGAAATAATTTCATCGATCATCGATAAGACATTGGTCATCGAAGAAATGTGTTAATAGGCCCAGGAGTAAAAAAAAAATCACTGATCACCGATACACCATTGACATCTGTGACAATCCATGTAATTCAAGCATGAAACAAGCGGATTCCTCCCGACGTCAATGAATTATAAGAACCAAGAAAAGAAGTGTTAGTCGTGGAGCAGGTATAAGAACAAAACCTGGTCATTGATGTGTTGGCCATGTCACCTTAAACATTTTCCACATCACATGCCACGTCTCTGGCCACATAGACCACCCATTCCATCATGACAGCTTACACATCTTCCTATGAAACTTAATTTTCACGTCAATGCCATGTCAACACATTACATCATCCTGTATGGAGATGAAGTCTTGTGTCAAAATATTTCTACCAATAAGACAAGAGCGTAAAGGTCAAAATGGATCGTCAATCCCAATGCACACATCAACCATCAGAGAATTTTGAACATAAAAAATAACGTAACATACACGTTTTTCCCGAAACTAATATTACAGAGAAGTATGGATCATCCGTCCTTTTGGGTCAATAAGATCCATCCATCCATTCAAGAACAAATCTAAGCCGCCATACGGGGATTATGTTTAGAATAAGTTGTGCATGGGATTGCCGCTAGGTTTTGAAATGATTCCAGAACTATTAATTCCAAAGGATAAGGTCACCAATGAACACAGGATGTTGGTTTCCTCACCATACCATTTCCATCGAAACACGTGAAATATAGATAACCAGTTTAAAGATCCCTCACTAAACAGTCATCGATGTCGACAAGATGTGGTCAAAGGCAAGAGACACTTAAAGAATTATTCGATCTTTGACATTACGTGTCGAGTAAACTCTAAATCAGAAATCACCAATGAACTAAAAAAAATGCCCCCCCACACTATCAACTCGCAATGCATTTAAATCCCAAGCGTGGCATAGAATTTGTTTGATTTCTGAAGATTATAAAAAATACGTTGTACACCCTCCAATTTAATGTTGGATGTGACGAGGTAAGTCTAAGGGATTTAGAAATTTGAATCTGTAATGTAATTTTTTTTCTTGTTCTCCCAATTTCACATTTCGTCGGGAAGCTTGCCTCTTGATCAAAAGAGGGAGAAAAACTACCAAGATGCCTACTTCCAGCGTCATCTCGTGAAAAAACTAGTAAGACTAGGTTATCTGCAAACAGGGTAAATGCCAAATTCTACTGTGACTTTTCAAGTACTATGCATCGTTGAATTTCATTATTTACTATAATTTCCTGCGACTCATAGTGACGTTATCTTGCATGAAATATGCCTCCTCGAAGGTCAATAACCAGGTGCTCACCGAGGACACCCAAAGGAAAAGAGTCGTAAGTTGGGGAAGAATCAATCCCGCTAGCAAGAGAGTTGGAATTTGCATCGAAAGCAAAACTCGTGATCCAAATATCGACCGAGAAGCAGTTTACCCAACCACTAGATTTTGGAGATACAAAGGAAAGAACCATATATAAGGTTTTTCTCTCACCTTGGGGTGACCTCTACAACAAAATTCATCAGGAATATTTTCCCAATTTTACACCTGACAGTGTACCAGGGGTCAGGGAATTAGATGACCATGTTGTTCCAAACATATGATGACCATCCTTACACAAGGTTGCATTTAGAACTCACATTTTTCGTTGCATAGTAACCCTAGGATGGGTAATTCATCTTATAGACACCGATAAATGTGTAATCAATAGTGTGGAAGGGGAATGTGTCAGTGTGTTCCTTCTAGTGGAAGTGTATTACAAGCTCAATGACCTGGAAAAAAAGACTGAATACTGATTTTGTGGTTAATTTCTATGAGCAACATAACACCAACCAACTATTAGCTTCCTGGTGGAGGGAGGATAAGAAATTATTGAACATGACCAATGGATGGTACAACACAACAAATCCCAGGGAAGCATACATGTACTTAATGGCATTGATTTTCCAATTTTATGGACAAAAGGATTTCTCAAGATTTTTAGCAGCATAGATGCCCTTGACATATACCGTCACGGTCTCTATAAGTAGTTTCAATTGGGGGGGCATTATTTCAAATCAATTGAGCATCACTATTCAACAGGCTCAAGATACAAAAGAGGGCAAAACACCATCCTTTTTTATGGCATCCTTCTTGCTAGACGTGATCTGTGTGAGGAATGTCTTTTCGGGTATGAATTAGAGATGGCATGTTTCTGAGTTACCGATACATTTCTATTTTAGCATCCTATGGGAAAAAAAGTATAAGAATTTTTATGCCATGATATGTGATGAGTTCATAGCCAGGATACATTTCATTATTTTTAGGCAAGATTTTCCAAGGCTTTCCGTAGCAGCCAAGAAAATGATATCCAAAGTATGTAATTGGTATTGAGAAGAAAATAACACTTATATTAGGGGTTTTGGTGCTACTAGTGCTCCACATTTCCTCCCCGCTCATGTCCCAGACCGTTTGGTGTTGGGAGAAAGATTCTACTAGTCCATTTTACAGGGTTTCAATGCCCCTTCAAAGAAAATCCAACCAGAAACTTACCAAGTTTAAATCTATGTCAGTGCAAGAAGAATTTTCAACAGTAGAGCATATGAGGGAGGCAACTATTATAGCATGAGATGAAGTTAGAGTAGTCGAAGCAACATAGGCAGTGAGAAGAGGAACAATGCTCATGGTCGATTTAGAAAGGGTTATGCAAGCGATGGGTTAGAACCCTTTTCTTCAAATACTAGAGCCTCCAAGGATTGTTCTAGTTGATATAGGCACTCATGTAGCAGGACCAAACACTATGGAAACATCTCCATCAGAGGAGAGCCTTACTTAGATCAACCCAGGTACACTACAAACACAAACATAGCAACCTACAATAACTAGAATGCCACAAATATTGTCAAGGGCACCGACCGTAATAGGTTTATCCCTGGTCCTTGTCAATTTAATAACCATATATGATGATGATGAAGGTTCAATAAAAACTCACACAATCCCAATACCTATCACCTATGAAGAAGCTCCAGGAGAAATGACTGCCCCGACCAAAGAAGGACTATTACATGGTTCAGATAGAAGGGAAACAACCATTGATAACACCTATGTTAGTGTGATTGTTCCTCAATGTAAAACTCAACCTTTAGATGAGGCAAGGTCACCTTGTAATGATGATGCTACTGATAATGAACAACATGGTATAGAAGATACAATAACTGCAGGTTTTCCATCCAATTTGTCACATCAGATAGTAACACCACCACCTGGAATTGATCAACAGAGAGCTTTATCACCAAAACTCACAGGGAACATTCCCTCCAAGGAATTGAGAGAAACAACCTGCAATACAGAGAACACCTATAACTTCCATGTAAGAGCAGAAATTAAAAAAAGAAGGAAACAATCAAGTTCCTACTATGGAAAAGGGGAAGGAACCTGCTATGGAACATTTATACACAACAGGGAGCTTGGGAAGTAACCTATCTTGGGGAGATAAAAAAAATCATGAACCTATTGATAAGGTTGTTGATGTGCAGGCCATCTCTTATGACAAGAAAAGAAAGGAAGTAATGAAAAGAATTGTCAAAAGAAGAGGTTCACTTTGGATAAAACTTTGTTTGTAACCACAAAATAAACTTTATTTGACACAGAAAATACCAAGGTGAGCATCTTCTTGGAGCTGGGATAGCTATAACTGATGTTACTCTAGACAGAGAAAAACTGGATGAACAAGAAGAGACTTCCATGAGAAAGGAATTATAGCATATTCGACATCAAGCAGATTATTATCAGGACACCACTCAGGCAACAATACTTTTTAAAGGTGATCTCATGGAAGTATATAGTTAATTCAAATTAGAAATATATATTTTCACGGTCCGGATAGGAGACTATCAAGAAGACACCCATCCGGATAGGAGACTATCAAGAAGACACCCTTATGGTGTTGGTGACCTACAAAGATATGCAACAATGGTACGAAAAGGAAAATCAAGCTTTGGAGCGGATCGAGTACATCAAAGAAGTGTAGGAATGATGAGACAAAGAAGAACATGGTATTAGGGTACTCACATATTACAATATCAACATAATACACATAGCGACATAACACTAGATGCAAATGGTACAAGAACCTCATCGAAAAATGCAAGAAATATGGGAAGAGTGCATGAAAAGATGGTAGAAAATAAACAAAGAAATGAGATATGTCCATCTACCGAAATTCGACTAACTTGAATATTTCACAGACTTGTGTGACATACTTAGGAAACACACTGAATTAGATCAGGCATCTTAAGCATAAATCTCCAAGATATCAACCCTTATCCGAGGAAAAATGAAGAAGTTCATGAAGCCAACACTCAAAAGCATCGATATTTTTGCAACGAGTAAGTGCCAAGATGGACAAATACAAAAAACATGTGGTGGAGATGAAAGAGATTCTCAACGCACCAATGGAACAACACATGTTTACTTATGACAACACATGTGAATAAATCTTCCTCTAGTGGTCGAAAAATGAGAGGGATAATCCACTGTAGTAGAACATCGAGAAAACTCGAGATAACAGGAGAGGGACACGTGGATTAAGTCCATTTTTATTTTGTTTACTTGATAAGACTCAATGTAGTAGTATTTTTAGTAGATTTACTTTTATAAATAAGAACATCGGCCATGCACACAGGCCAATGGTTTTTTCATAGAAAAGAGGATTTTATTTTTGTAAGAGAAATATTTCTCAGACAAAGACTATTGAATTTAGAAGATCTTCGTAGAACCAAAAGTAATTTTTTCATCCAAAGTGTGAATGTGATTGAACCTGTGGATTGTTTCCATTCTCAACTCTACATTTGTTGTTGTATTGAGAAAGATATGTTACAATATTTCTTTAGTTATCTTAGAATAACTTACATTTCTTTATTTCAAATTGATGAAAAGAAAAAATCGATAATGTTTAACATGTGATGTGTAGCAAGGTGTAATGAAATTATTTTCTAGCCTATGTTTATTGCATGCGTACTCTTTCTCCAAATTTTTCTCTAAAATGATATCTAAAGGTTTGGTGAAGTGATGGTATTATTGCCAATCTACAATATTTCTTTAGTTATCTTAGAATAACTTACATTTCTTTATTTCAAATTGATGAAAAGAAAAAATCGATAATGTTTAACATGTGATGTGTAGCAAGGTGTAATGGAATTATTTTCTAGCCTATGTTTATTGCATGCGTACTCTTTCTCCAAATTTTTCTCTAAAATGATATCTAAAGGTTTGGTGAAGTGATGGTATTATTGCCAATCTAAACCTAAGGTAGTTGTTGTTTGTATGCCTGGGCACAAAGGTTATCCCAAGGCCTGGTCTTCTCCCAGATAGATCACTTTGTTTGTCTTTCAACACATTATAGGAAATTGTAAACTCAAAAAAGAGAATTGTCTCAAGAAGGAGGAAGTACTTGAAAAGTACATAGATATATCATTGTTAAACCCCATCGAAACTTGTTGTATAAGTGATATGGAGAATTGTGCTACCATGAAACAATGAAGAGTCTAGTTGGGACTCATTGGCGGGCACAATTCCTACTATTGAGTCAATATGAATTTGGACCCCTCAACATAATTGACACTAGAAGGAGGGCCGACAAATGCACATCTAGCCGCGATAACTTTCTGAACAAAAAAATTATATCAAATATCCTATATATCCAAAACAACCCACATGCATCACTAGTCCTGTCAACTATAGCCCTAATAATGAAGGTACCCCAACCACAAGTAAGTCACCGTAAGAATAATACGGTTCACACCTTCACCCAAAGAAATCCTACATAACCCCCCACGATGAAATTAATGCATTTAGAAGGATTACTAGGGCCTACACTCGATAGATCAGAGCATTACCATTAGCTCTGTTTATTCCCCGCATAAAACAAACTGCTAGACCGATGTTCAACATCCCGGATCACACTTTTTTTCATACGATTGAGGATCTGGTATATTTTTCCATTACCGAAATTGATCAACCTCTCAGTTTCATTCCCAAAACTCCTCTGGTAACCCTGCCCACAAGTACTTACTTTGACGTACAAGATTCATAATCTAAAGAAGCAAGTTCCCATTCAGACAACTCACATATCGAGTATGATAACATGGGAGACAACAACTAAGAGATCCCAAAAGTGAATGACCATCTAGGAAAAAACCAACCATGGTTGGCCAGGGATTCCCCAGCCTTACCAAGCAGGTTACACCATTTACCTAGACACCTAGAAAAAATTCTTCCAAAATTTGACCCTGAAACTTTTGGACTACCTGAAGATCATATCACAAAATTCATATTAGTGATAAGGCTAGTGAATGTCCAACATGAATAAGTAATAGGTCGTTTTTTCCCCTACACATTTGAGAACTCAGCTTCAACATGGTATTTTAATCTCCCAGTTGGTTCCATTAATAGTTGGACAAAGTTTTTGAAATATTTCCTTGATAAATTCGTCGAAGAAACGACTACTGGGGCCTTGATGGCCCAAATTTTTGCCACCATGATGGACCCCAAGGATAAAGTCAAGGAATTCAACCAACAACTCACAACTATCCTCAACAAGTTTAAAATAGATGCCAAGCCCACTCAAAAATTCCAAATTGAAGTATATGCTAATGCATTACCAACAACTATTTCCATGTTCGTAAAGAGAGCCCCTAAACCAATTATAGTCGAAAATTTTGAGGAAGCCAAGATCATTGAATTTCAAATGAAAGGCTACAAAGATAACCAAATATCTTTATCAAAGAAAGAAACACCACGAAACCCGAGACAAGGAATTTTTTTGACAAGACTTCCTAGTAAACAAGTTGAACAACAAATTGAAAAGGACAATACCAATATGGAGAGATTACAAAGGATGATTAATAATTTTTCCAACGAAATCGTTGACATGAAGAGAAATGTAGGTGAAGGTACATCAAACCCCATGCCTTACAAACCCATTTTTAGAAAAAAAAATCATCATTCAAGGCTATAAAGCCCCCTCCTTCTAACTTGAACATCGACTTGGGAGAGGTCTCCTTAGATTCATACTACAACTACCATCAAGAACATCATTCAGAGAAGGATTTCCCTCATTGGGTAAATTTCATGAATATGTTGGCAAATTAGTTCTTGGATGGTTGCATGGTAGCCAAACAACCAAATGACTATAATCTGAGTTCCATGGAAAATGAGGAAAGGGAGACTCCTAAATAAACAACTATGGTTCTATGGGATGTCAGTCATACCGTATCTTTTGACAGTCTCTCATAGAGCAAGGTAATACCATACGTGCTAGCTTTTCAAACTAGGAGCAAGGCCCTTGTTGGAAAAAATCAAACTGTCATTACGCAAGCTCCTAAGAAACCTATAAAACCCTCTTCCTCAGCCTAACAAACCCCTCCACTCCACTCTGGACCCAATTTCCCATCTCGTGAAATAACAAAGATAGACTATAACATGGTAGAATACTTAAATAAGTTGAAGGCTGATATTTCAGTGATGGATCTATGTAGGATTCCCCGACAAAATGATCTGTTGTTACAAGCCCTAGATGAGGGTATCAAACCCATGCTAAATATTAGCCCAAATCCTAGTGAAGATAAAGGAAGTTTGGGGAATACCCAAAAACCTGTGGTGAATGTAACAACAACCGATAAGAAACCTCAGACGTCTGTCCCACCTTTCTTGCTAACATTTGAAATCTACAACATAAACTTGAAAGAAAATATGCAAGAAACTAAATTCTACCCCTACCAGAAGTGACACGCATATTATCCAATTAGATAGAACTGAGGTCAAGGTGATTGGAGAATTAAAGGATGTTATGATTCGAATTGCCTCAAACCCAAAATTCCATCAGGTCATAGATATCATAATCATAGACATTTGAGAGGCCTATGGGATGGTTTTGAGTAGGGATTGTTGATTAAGGTTGGTTGTCATTGATGTGAACCCTTGAAGAAAGCCCCGTAGCACAAAGGTTTGGGTATTGGACCCAAGTTTTTTTTATGTAAAGATGACTCATTATTGTCTTTTCATGTTTGATAATAAGTACAAATGGATGAACTCCAAAGTGTTCCCCTTATGCTGAAATCCCTCACGGGAAGACGCTTTGTGGATTGAGTTATCCTAGAAGTATGGTTAGAGAACCCATGCTTATTTGTGGAATAATGAGATAAAGGTTAGTGATTTTTTTAGTGAAACCATCCTAGATGTATAGTTCTTTTCATTCCATTTCCGGTGGTATGTGGAACGTCACATAACTCATCACGGTTAGAGAGTTATGGCCATGAGAAGTTGGAGAAGCCAGGTTTGGGTAATGGACCCAAGTTTGTTTGATGGACAATGGTTTGAGTTTTGATATATTTGTACATAATACTATTCTATATTGATATTATATGTCATTCCATTTCTGGTGGTATGTGGAACGTCACATAACTCCTCACGATTTGAGAGTTATGGCCTTACGAAGTTGGAGGACCCTCATATGTCATCTAGAAGCCCCAAAAGGTCAAAGTAGTCAAAGTGGTTTAAGAGATTTTAGAAGGTAAATAATAAAGTGAAGTGATGAGTGTACTAAAATTCAAAGTGAATACAAAATAAATTATTTAAATAATAAATTTAATGGAGAAATTAGAAGTGGATTAACCCTAAAATAAGGAAAGTGGGCAAAGTGGCCTAGAAGATGTTTTTAAGGAAGCTACTTGGAGAGTATAAATAAGAGGAAAGGCTCTCTCATTTTAGATCACACTTGATAATATTGAATATCTATAGGTTTCTGAGGTAACCAAAGTATATCTAAGCCGAATTTCTGAGGGAAGGTGAAGAAAAGAAGGCCATAATTCAAGGAAGGATAAATTATTTTGATGATGTTTTCTAAGGTATGTTATTTACAGGTCATCTCACCATTTTGGCAATAACTTTTTTTCTAGAAATATTCAGACCGTGAAATTGCTATGTTATTGAGGAAACATATCCAAGTATCTGTGGTAAAAAATTTATCTTGTGGGTCGTTGTAGTTTTTGAGTTACACTCCATAGAAAATAGGGTTTGTGGTTAGTCCTGAAACTAGTCTAAAACAAATGTTTCAGGTAAAAACGTCCTAACTTCTTCATAATAGATCCAAATTTAGTAATACCAATTGTGTTGGTTAGAGTACATTATTTAGTATGTTTTGTAACAGTTTCATATCGATTCAACAAACATTTTGTACGGGGCATGCTCTACAATGTCGCTCTCTAGAATAAGCCAGAATTCAGCAAGGTATGCCATTTTTGCTATAACTCCTTTTATAAGAGGTTCCAAGTAGTGAAACATGGAATAATTTCACAAAACACATTGAAGAACATTGTATATCAGTTTCAGATCTTTATTCATTACAGGTACAAAGTTATGATTATTTCAAGTTAGGGTTGTTGACTAATCCAAAACTAGTCATGTGAGACTAAAGAAAAGTTTGATGAAAATGCTAGTTTCTTGTTGTTCAAGTTAAGGAAGGTTTGCAGGTATGTGATCATATACACCAGTTCTATTACATAGTTACAAATCATATTTGGATGATGAAATTGATGAGGGATTTTGGTTGAGGTACAAGTTGGGTACATGGTTGAAACAAGTAGTTGATGAGTTGGCAGATACATGAGGTGTATAGTTGATGATGTTGGTACATATTGATGAGTCATAGTTGATGAAGTAGTTGACACACAATTGGTACATACTTGGTACATGGTTGGTTGCACTTGTTTATGGTACAAGTTGATTACAGGTTGTTTGGTACAGGTTGGTGCATGGTTGATGCACTTGTTTATGGTACAATTTGATTACAGGTTGAGGTATAGGTTGATGCATGGTTGATGCATGGTTCAGGTTTATTGGTACAGGTGTACAATGGTATATCTCACAGTGATAGTGTGACACTGGTTCCATCATTCTACTTCTACTTCAGGGCGGTTGGACGGGGCAAGGACAGGTGTTTGTACCCGCCTTTTGGTTGTAGTCGGAGAACATAGGGGGTTGTAGCCATAGAATTAGGGAGTTGGAGATTCCGTCAGGCCGTAGCCTGAGAAACCAGGGGGTTGGAGCCTCCTTCCGGTTGCAGCTGGAAAATAAAGGAAGTTGGTGAAAAGCATTCTGTGGTTTTCTCCCGATTTGGGTTTCCACGTAAAACACTGGTGTACTGTGTATGTGTGTGATTTCTCATTTCTTATTGCTCATTATTGGATAATAATTCTACATTGATATAACACTTGGATTATTTGAAGAAAAATGATTATAATTATCTGGTTCACCCCCCCTCTCAGTAATCCAACAATTGGTATCGGAGCGGGTTCCTTCAGAAATCAGTTTAACCACTGAAAGGTAGATCATACAAAGTACCAACTTGTATAAAAATGGAATACCACAGTTTGATGGACAGAAGTATGCTTTTTGGAGCATAAGGATGAAGACATATATACAGGCACAAGGATTTCAAGTTTGGAAATCAATTGTAGATGGATACATAACACCAGCAGTTCCACCAACAAATGAAAAAGCAGTGAAACTATGTGAGAACAGTTACAAAGCCAAAAATGCACTTTTGAATGGTCTCAGTGATACGGTATTCACCAAAGTTGCACATTGTAAATCTGCTAAAGAGATTTGGGACAAGCTTCAAAATATTTATGAAGGAGATACAAAATTCAAAGGAGAAAAGATTCAAACTTACAGAGGTCAGTTCGAACAACTAAAAATGAAGGAAGATGAAAATATTGCATCCTACTTCTTACGAGTCGATGAAACACTGAATGCAATCATAGGATTGGGAGAAGAAATAGAAGAATCTATAATTTTTCAAAAGGTACTAAGATCTTTTCCTATGAGATTTAACCTTAAGATATCAGCACTAGAAGAAAGATCGGATCTAAACTCAATAAGCATGGACAAACTGCATGGAATCTTCACAACATATGAAATGAGAACTGAACAAGAAAATCTAGATGTAAAAGAAGCAACCTTCAAAGCATCCAAAAGATCAAAGCAAAAGAAACAACAACACGAAGAATATAGCAGCAACAGTGACGTCTCGGAACATGATGAAGAAGTGGCCAACTTTGTCAAAAGACTGAACAAGGGAACCAATGGTAGGTATAAAGTTAATCTTCCTTTAATTTGTTTTAATTGTGATGGTATTGGTCATTTTGCTAACAAATGTCCTCATAAGAAAAAGAGAAATGATGAAGGTTACTCAAAAGGCAAACACACATATAAAGGAAAAAAAACTACAAAGAAAGTTTTCAAGAAAATCTTATGCACCAAAGAAGACATCTCATCATCAGATGAAGATGAAGTCAGTGACAATGAGACAGGAAGAGTTCTATTCATGGCAGTAAAAGACTCTGAAAAAGAAGACTTCGAAGAAGAATATAAATAAGCCGAAGAAGAATATGGAGAAGTCGAAGAAGAAATTGAAGAGGCGAAAGTTGACTATCGAGAAGAATTAATGTGTTTCATAGAAGTTATCAGAAGAGAAAACACAAAAAACAAGAAACTACAAGCATAACTAGACAAGAAAAAGGACACTTGAGAACTAGAACAAATGATCACAAAATTGAAGGTTCAAATAGAAGAAGATAAAAGAATTGAAGAAGCACTCAAATAAAAGCTAGAAGAAAAGGGAAGGATCATTGGAAACTTGGAAGCATAGATTGTCACACCAAGAAAGGATATTCAAAAAAAAAATATGGAGAATAGCTCAAAAGTTTTGGATGACATTTTCAGCAGTAAAAATCTCATCTTGACAAGACCAGACTTGGATACACTCAGACAAAAAAGGGATCAAGCTCCAAAACAACAGAGCAATAAACATATTCAAAAAGTTATGCAGAAACAATCAAAGGGGATAGAAGGATATACAAGGACGATTACAAGGATACTCCTCCACCGAGAAAAGTCAGATTTCATAATCAACAACCAATGGATGTGATTCAAGAAGAAGAAGGATTCATAAGAGAACCTCCCTTCGGAAGATCCTCAACTCCTAGGTATCAAACTATATTTTTTGGTTTATGTTATGCATGTAATAATTTTGGACATAAAGCTGTGAATTGCAGAGCTAACAACATGAACAATAACAACTTTGAGAGTCATACACAAAGGGGTTATTCAAGAAGACCTAGTGAAACACAGGGAAGAAGTTACAACAGGTTTGAATCTTTGAGCAYTGAAGTGGAATGTTACAAATGTAACAATTTTGAACACGTGGCCAAAKATTGCAGAATTATAGTCCCTCCTAAAGAACCTCAACAGAATAACAACAGTCACAATGAGGAACCTCAGAAAATGACATGGATAAGAAAGCAAGATCAATATAGCAATGAAGAATGCACAATCGCTCTACAAGATAAAYAGAATAAACGCGGTTGGTATGTTGACAATGGGTGTTCAAAACACATGACAGGTGATAGAGACAAGTTTCTTACATTTCAAAATGAAAGAGATGGATCAGTCTCCTTCGAAAATGATGATTCAGCCAAAATCATTAGAAAAGGCACAGTTTGAATTGGGAACAAGAATGGAAAGGAAAAAAATGTTCTACTAGTAGAAGATATGAAACATAGTCTTCTAAGTGTGAGTCAAATGTGTGACCAAGGTCATAAAGTTACTTTCTATTCACAAAAGTGTGAGATAAGAAAAGAAGGTTTAGGGAAATTGATTGCTACAGCTGAAAGAACTTCAAGCAACATATATGTGTTAAATGAAATTGGAAATGAAAAATGTTGTCTAGGAAAACAAGATGAAAGTTGGCTATGGCAAGGAAGAATGGGTCACATGCATTTTGATAACCTTGTCAAAGTCGGCAAAAGAGAAGCAGTAAGAGAAATGCCCCAGATCATGAAACCAACCAACACTTTATGCAAGCATTGTCAACAAGGAAATAAAACAAAGACCAGGTTCAAATCAAAGGAATATTCAATGACAAGACCACTAGAAATTGTGCATACTGATCTAGTTGGACCAACTACAACAAAGGGCTTAAAAGGTGAGAGATACTTTATGTTATTAGTTGATGATTATACAATAATGACTGCAGTTTGATTTCTCAAGAATAAGTCATAAGATTTTGAAAACTTCAAGATCTACAAGGAAATGGTTGAAAATGAGATGGATTCAAGAATCAAATGCTTGAGATCTAATAATGGAGGAGAATTCACCTCAAAGGAATTTATGGACTACTACAGCAATCATGGAATAAAAAGGAAATTCTTCATTGCTAGGACACCTCAACATAATGGAGTTGTTGAAAGAAAGAACAAGGCAGTACAAGAAATGGCTCGAACAATGCTAATGGCTTCAAAATTGACAGATATTTTTTGGACATAGGAAGTGAATACAACTGTTCACATTCAAAACAGAGTAATTCTTAGAAACAACACCAACAAAACTCCTTACGATCTATGGAAAGGAAGACCAACATATGTGAAGCACTTCAAAGTTTTTTGAAGCAAATGCTATATCAAAAGAGATGATGGAAAAATGGGAAAGTTTGACTCTTGTGTGGACAAAGGAGTACTTGTTAGTTACTCAAGTACAAGGAAAGCATACAAATGTTACAATCTAAGATTGAACAAAGTTGTGGAAAGCATCAACGTGACAATTGATGAAACGGGTAGACCAAAATCAAAGGAAGAAGAAAATGAATCACCAAAACAACCCGTAGAAGAAAAATCAGAACATGAAAAAGAATTAGAAGATGAAGATGAAGAGAATCCGACAAAAGCAGAAGAGAAAGTTCAACAAGTGTCTCCAAAGACACCCAGTAAACGAGTACAGAAGAATCATCCTTCGGAATAGATTATCAGAAACAAAGATGCAGGAATTGAGACTAGAAGAAGAATCCATTCACCAGAACAAACACACCTAGCAATCTCATCTACAATTGAACCAAACTATTTTGAAGAAGCCAACAAGGATGAATTTTGGAAAAAGGCCATGGATGAAGAATTGGATCAAATAGAGAAAAATGACACTTGGGAACTGTTTCCAAGACCAAAGAATAAGAATGTGATCAGCACAAAGTGGGTCTTCAGGAATAAATTGAATGAAGATAGACATGTTACAAGGAACAAAGCTAGATTGGTATGTAAAGGATATGCACAGGTTGAAAGAATTGAATTTGAAGAGACATTTGCCCCAGTTGCTAGAATGGAAGAAATCCGTTTGCTTTTGGCTTATGCATGCTCCAAAAATATTAAAGTGTATCAGATGGACGTAAAATCATCTTTTCTGAACGGTGAACTTGAGGAAAAAGTCTACATTGAACAACCAGAAGGATTTCAGTTGTCAGAAAATGAAAATTATGTGTGTAAATTAAAGAAGGCCTTGTATGGTCTAAAACAAGCTCCTAGAACATGGTACTCTAGACTGGATAAGTATCTGTAGTAGGAAGGGTTCAGAAAAGGAAGTGCAGACAACAACCTCTACATCAAGGTAAGTCAAGGTAATATTTTATTAATTGAAGTTTATGTTGATGATATTATTTTTGGTAGTGACGATGACAGGTTAAGCCATAAATTTGCAAAAGATATGCAGAATGAATTTGAAATGTCGTTACTTGGAGAACTATCCTTCTTTCTAGGACTTCAGATACGTCAAAGCAACCAAGGAATTTTTATTTCTCAAACAAAGTATATAAACAAAATGATAAAGAGGTTCAAAATGGAAGATTGTAAACCAGTTATCACTCCCATGAAAACTAATTGCAAGTTGAGCAAAGATGATGATTCAAAGTCTATAGATCAGAGGCAATACAGGTCAATGATTGGCAACCTACTATATGTGACAACATTCAGACCAGATGTAATGCAGGCAGTTGAACAAGTGGCACAATTTAAAGCAGCACCAAAGAAATCACATGTATTAGCAGTGAAGAGGATATTCAAATATCTCAAAGGAACATAAGAGTTTGGATTATGCTATCCAAAAGGAAAGGATCTATCACTTATTTCCTACACAGATGCAGATTGGGCAGGTTGTATTGATGACTGACGAAGCACCAGTGGAGCAACATTCTACTTGGGTGAGTGTTTAGTATCATGGCTAAGCAAGAAACAATCATCAGTATCTTTATCTACAACCAAGACAAAATATATTGCAGCAACATCATGTTGTACATAGGTTCTTTGGATGAAACAAACTCTGATAGATATACAGGTTGAGTATGATGAGCCCATTCCAATATATTGTGATAGTACAAGTTCCATCAATATCTCAAAGAACCCTGTAATGCACTCCAAGATGAAGCACATTCCAATCAAGTATCACTTTCTACCAGAGCAGGTTCCAGAAAAGAACATCAGAGTTGAGTATGTGGGCACAAAAGAACAAGTGGCAGACATCTTTACAAAACCACTTCCATGGGAAGCCTTTGAGTATCTTCGTCAGAGACTCAGAGTTATTTCTACTCCAAAATGAATGCTTTTGAATGCTTATCTTATATGTCTTAGACTTACACGAGGAAGCACCATAAGAGGACAATTCATTCAGGGGGATCATCCCTGGATGGAAATATACCTTTGCCATTGATGAAAAATGGGGAGAGATTCATCAGATGCAGAGGACAGAGTCATGGTTCTAGGGGGAGCATGAGTGATATGATTTCAATATTGCATCAGAGTGTTTTCATCAATGCCAAAGGGGGAGATTGTTGATTAAGGTTGGTTTTCATTGATGTCAACCCTTGAAGAAAGCCTCGTAGCACAAAGGTTTGGGTATTGGACCCAAGTTTGTCTAATGTAAAGATGAATCATTATTGTCTTGTCATGGTTGATAATAAGTACAAATGGATGAACTCAAAAGTGGTCCCCTTATGGTGTAAGCCCTCACGGGAAGACGCTTTGTGGATTGAGTTATCCTAGAAGTATGGTTAGAGAACCCATGCTTATTTGTGGAATAATGAGATGAAGTTCAGTGAATTTTTTAGTGAAACTATCCTAGATGGATAGTGTTTTTCATGCCATTTTCTGTGGTATGTGGAATGTCACATAACTCCTCATGGTTAGAGAGTTGTGGCCATGAGAAGTTGGAGAACCCCGGTTTGGGTAATGGACCCAAGTTTGTTTGATGGATAATGGTTTGAGTTTTGATATATTTGTAATAATGTTATTCTATATGAATATTATATGTTATTCCATTTCTAGTGGTATGTGGAACTTCACATAACTCCTCACAGTTTGAGAGTTATGGCCTTACGAAGTTGGAGGACCCTCATATGTCGTCTAGAAGCCCCAAAAGGTCAAAGTAGTCAAAGTGGTTTAAGAGATTTTAGAAGGTAAATAATAAAGTGGAGTGATGAGTGTACTATAATTCAAAGTGAATACAAAATAAATTATTTAAATAATAAATTTAATGGAGAAATTAGAAGTGGGTTAACCCTAAAATAAGGAAAGTGGGCAAAGTGACCTAAAAGATGTGTTTAAGGAAGCTACTTGGAGAGTATAAATAAGAGGCAAGGATCTCTCATTTTAGATCACACTTGAGAATATTGAAGACCTATAGGTGTATGAGGTAACCAAAGTTTATCTAAGCTTAATTTCTGAGGGAAGGTGAAGAAAATAAGGCCGGAATTCAAGGAAGGATAAGTTCTTTTGATGATGCTTTCTAAGGTATGTTATTTACAGGTCATCTCACCATTTTCGCAATAACTTTTTTTCTAGAATGATTTAGATCGTGAAATTTATATTCCATTGAGGAAACATATCCAAGTATCTGTGGTAAAAAATTCATCTTGTGGGTCATTGTATTTTTGGATTTACACTCCGTGGAAAATAGGGTTTGTGGCTAGTCCTGAAACTAGTCTAAAACAGGTGTTTTCGGTAAAAACGTCATAACTTCTTCATAACAGATCCAAATTCCATAAGACCAATTGTATTGGTTAGAGTACAGTCTTTAGTATGTTTTGTAATAGTTTCAGATCGATTCAACAAATATTTCATGTGGGGCATGCTCTACAAGGTCGCTCTATATAATAAGCCAGAATCAACAAGGTATGCCATTTTTTCTATAACTCCTTTTCTGAGAGGTTCCAAGTAATGAAACCTGGAGAAATTGCATAAAACAAATTGAAGAACATTGTTTATCAGGTTCATATATTTATTCATTACAGGTACAAAGTTATGATTATTTCAAGTTAGGGTTGTTGACTAATCCAAAACTAGTCATGTGAGATTAAAGAAAAGTTTGATGAAAATGCTAGTCTTTTGTTGTTAAACTTAAGGAAGGTCTGTAGGTATGTGATCATATAAACAAGGTCTATTACAGAGTTAAAAATCATATTTGGATGATGAAATTGATGAGGGATTTTGGTTGAGGTACAATTTGGGTACATGGTTGAGACAAGTAGTTGATGAGTTGGCAGATACATGAGGTGTATAGTTGATGATGTTGGTACATATTGATGAGTCATAGTTGATGAAGTATTTGACACACGATTGGTACATACTTGGTACATGGTTGGTTTCACTTGTTTATGGTACAGGTTGATTACAGGTTGTTTGGTACAGGTTAGTGCATAGTTGGTGCATGGTTGATGCACTTGTTTATGATACAGGTTGATTACAGGTTGAGGTACAAGTTGATGCATGGTTTATGCATGGTTCAAGTTTATTGGTATAGGTTTACAATGGGATATATCATAGTTATAGTGTGACAGTGGTTCCATCATTCTACTTCTACTTCAGGGTGGTTGGACGGGGTAAGGATATGTGGTTGTAGCCACCTTCCGGTTGTATTCAGAGAACATAGGGGGTTGTAGCCTCATTCTAGTTGTAGCTTGTTAAGTACCTATACCAGATCTGTAAATATACTTCATAAATAACCAAGAATAAACCATAAACCATTCACCATAACATTAACACAAGAAATAGAGAAAACCCTTGAGGTAGGGTAACACCATATATTAATCCTTATGGAAGG
>ML780180.1:169090-192983 GCA_009831015.1 Picea engelmannii | reverse complement strand
TTGTACAATCACAATATTCTTCATTATGTTTCATTACATTGCCTAGACTTCTTTATATAGCTCTCCCTATCTCCTAGGAACCTTCTAGAGAGCCTTCTCACATTTATTACATCCAACTACCATAGTGGGCCTTTATTAATATAGTGGACCTAGTCCACCTTACATTGAATGACCACATTCCCATATATTAAATGACTTCCACTAATAACACATAACTACATTCCCATTGGGTACCTTCCCATTGGGTACATTCCCATTGGGTAATTACTTGTGTGATTCATATTTTTGTGATTTCTCGCCCTGCTCGTTCGAAGTATTATTCTCATAGAAATCAGAATTATCACTTCAAGAAAACACTAGAATCATTGAACCATGTAACAAACATGAACAAAATTTCCAAGCCCAATCCCAACCCATTCAAGGCCCGATCCTCAAAATATATTGGGAGAAAAGAGTGCAAAATTTCATCTCTAATATTTGGACTCTATTTTTTTATGGATCCAAGTCTCAGGAGGGGGCTGGCGCAGGATGCATTTTCAACAATCCAGCAGGAAAGCATAATTTTTTATCCTGTAGATTGGAATTTGAGTGCACTAACAACACTGTCGAATATGGGGAACTAGCCCAAGGACTTAAAAAGGCTATTGATTTGGGCATCAAATAATTGATTTTGTTCGGAAATTCAAAAATCATTGTCAGATAGGTCAACAACATGACCCATTGCAATTCCCCCCATCTGAAAAAATTTCAGCAGGAGGTTTGTAGGCTCATAGAACACTTCCAAGCATTCAACATCACTACTAAAAATCGATAATAAAAAAATACGTTAGCCGACTCATTGGCCACCACTGCCTCAAGGTTGTCTCCCTTAGAGGATTACGAAGCCTCTATATTCACCATAGAATTATTGTACAAGCCTTTGGTTTCATATAACATCACTAACTAGAGGGTTTTTGAGGGAGATGAAAAGATTATATCCTTTTTAACTAATGAAGAAACTTTTAGAGGCTTGGATATTGATGACGAGGTTTTTCAAAAAAATATGATAGAATAAGATAATCAAGACCCTGGTGCAACATGAAGTAATGACCCAGCTTAAACCAAACTTCACACTATCCCTTAGGGAGTGGTTAGTCTTGAGAACCTGTTCGATTTGCAAGAAAGATTTAAGAAACCTAAAAATGTTAAGACATATAGTCCTTGTCCCTCTTACGAGGTCATAAATCTGGGAACCACTGACAACCCATGAAACATCAACTTGGGAAGATCATTGTCCTCTGAAGAAAAGAAGGCTTACCTAAAAATTTTCAGAGAGTATGAAGATGTTTTCGTGTGGTCTTATCAAAAGTTGAAAACGTATGACACCAAAATCATTTAGCACACTATCCTGTTAAGACCTGAAGTCGATCCCTTCCAACAAAAGTTAAGAAAATTTCACCCATCTCTCGAACCCTTGATGTAAAACAACTCAAGAAACTATTATATGCAAAAATAATATTCGAGGTGAGGCATTCTGCATGGGTAGCCAATCTAGTTCATGTGAAGAAAAAGTCAGGGGAAATTCTCCTATGTGTAGAATTTGGAAATTTAAATAGGGATTTCACAAAAGACAACTAACTTGTCCCTCCTATGGAACAAATCCTACAGACTGTATTGGGAGAATATATATTCTCAATCCTGGACAAGTTCTCAGGATATAGTCAAGTGCTCGTATTAGAAGAGGATAGACTAAAAACGACCTTTCGAATGAAATGGGGAACATTATCTTATAAACACGTGCCTTTTGGGATAATTAACGTAGGGGCCACCTTCCAAAGAGCCATGGATGTGGAATTTTGGGGATTGATCAATAAATGTGTGGTAGTGTACCTAGATGACGTCAGTGTCTACTCCAAGGACAAGGTCGACCATATTTCCCATCTCACATAGTTTTTTGAAAGACACGGGAAGTATGGGATATATTTGAACCTGAAGAAGAATATATTTGGAGTAGAGGAGGGTAAACTCTTGGGCCACATCATCTCTAGGGATGGTATCCATGTAGATCATGAACATATAAAGGAAATCTCACAATTACCACGACCTCGTAATAAGAAGGCTATGCAATCCTTCTTTGGGAAGATTAACTTCATGAGAAATTTCACCCCAAATTTTGCAGAGACAACAAAACCAATGTAGAGTATGATATGTAAAGACATTGAATTTATGTGGATGGATGAGGGAAAAAAATCCTTTGAGAAAATTAAAACTACCATATCACAATCCCCTGTCCTACGTAGCTTGGATTTTAGTAAAGAATTTTTTATCTACACCTTCACATCAGATCAATCATTAGCTACAATATTTACTCAAAAGGACAATGAGAACAATGAAGCACCAGTTTCATTCATGAACACCAATTTGAAAGGGCTAGATCTTAATTACCCCACCATATACAAGCAAGCATATGTGATTCACAAAGTGGTCAAACATTTCAGATCCTATATCCTGAAGAACCATACTAAAGTCATAGTGCCTCAGCCCACTATCCGATCATTGTTTACACAACATGAAATGGGTGAGACAAGGGGGAATTAGATGGTTGTCATCCAAGAGTTTGACCTAGATATAAAACCAAAAAATATAGTCAAAGGTTAAGGACTGTGAAAACTCGCTGCAAAAGATTAGGACCAAGCTGATTTAGAAAACTCTGGTTGGGAAAATGAATTGTCTCTATGGTGTAATGAAGTCCTATATTTAACACCCAATAAATACTCATGGTATGAAAATCTATCTTAGTTTCTCCATCACGGGACATGCCTTGAAAATATAAACCCTAGAGAAAGAAGATCCCTTCGGATAAAATCTGCTCAATACAACCTCATAAATTTTGTGTTGTTTCAGATGAATCATGATGGAGTACTATTTAGATGTCTTGAGTAGGATGATGCCGAGAAGGTATTAAAGGAGCTTCATGATGGAACAATAGGTGAGAATTTCATAGTGGAAACAACTGCTCATAATATCTTAACGGCATGGTACTACTAGCCCTCTTTATTTAGGCACACTCACGCATATGCAAGAAGGTGTAAAACCTGTCAGCTGAGTGTCAGGAAAGAGAAGAATGTGTCGATCCCACCTCAACTAGTAACCATATCCAGGCCTTTTGAACAATGGGGAATAGATGTTATAGGAGAAATCAATCCAAATTCTTTGAAACAACATAAATATATACTGACAAGCACATATTGTTTCACAATATGGTCAGAAGCCATTCCACTCACTCATGTTAATGAAAAGGTAGTGATCCAATTCCCAGAATAACACTTGATAACAAGGTTCAGAGTACCTTCGGTCTTAGTCTTTGACAACGCTTCTTACTTTTCCTCCACAATTTTGACAGAGTTTACTCTTGAAAAGGGAATCATCATAAAATACTCAGTGAACTATTACCCGTAGGGGGATGGGGTGGTAGAATCAACTAACAAGAACCTGGTGAGAATCCTTAAAAGGATTGTCGTAGAAAACCAGACAAATTGGAATAGTGCACTTTATAATGATTTATGGGATGACAAGGTGATACCCAAAGAGGCCTTGGAAAATTCTCTATATTTCCTAATATATGGACAAGAATCCATCCTCCCAACTGGGTTGTATCTCCCATCTTTACATCTCTCTCAGGCATCAAGAGGCTAGCCGTCATCTAACATGCAACAAAGAATAGATACCCTACTCATGCTGGAGGAATAAAGGGAGAAGGATAAAAAGAAGTTCATTTCTCATCAACAATTGGTCAAAAAATGGTTTGATAAGCATAAAGCAAAAGACAAAAGCTTTGAAGTAGGAGATATGGTCCTGAAATGGGATAAGATGAATGAACCCAAAGGAAAGCAATCGTAATTTCAGAACCTTTGGCTTGATCCTTTTTAGGTGGACGAAAAGATTGGGGTTGGCACATACCGTTTGAAAAATATAAGGGGGGAATCTGACACTCTCCTGGTCAATGGCCAAGCCTTACAACAAATTTTCTCATGATAATTAAAAAGAAAAAGAAGGAAGTTTTGTTTTGTTCAATAAGTCTGTTTTCTTTAGTTTGCTGAAATAGTTGTTCTTTTCATGGCTCTCATTTTGCATTGTCGGTTTTGTTTTGTTTGCATGTTTGATTTTGGTTCTTCCATAAATCATTTTTGAGGGATGTTGAGTTCTTAGCCTCTAGTCTATGAAACAAGATATTCTCGATCTCTACTAAAACCTCAATTTTTTCAAAAAAAGGGTGGGGGGGTGTAAAGTAAGTTGACTGTGAGTAGGAGTGGAATTCATAAATCACTTATTGTTTCTTCTATATGTGATATATGTGAATACAATCCTTTTTTGGTGGTGGAAATGATTGTTATCAAACATAAGAAATCGAAAAATTCATATACTCTAGAAATCATGATCTAAATGATGAACGAGAAATTGATGAATGTCTTGCTTCTTTTAGAATGGGTAAGATTTAAAATCCTAGGGGCCTAATTCATCTCTTCACTAACATATGTCATCCTCCTAGACTCATATACATATCCCACAAGAAATCCTCATCACTATATATATAGTAATGGGATCATATACTTTGCATCATGATAATAAAATAAAGAAGTGGTGAGGTAGGAAAATAATTCAAGAGGGGATCATGATTTCAAGGAGGGAATGCAGATATCTTCGTTGGGGCTATGGATGCTCGTTGGAAGAAGAACAAGGTATGTGATATCTGGGTGACTATGTCGGGGCTATGGATGCTTGTTGGAAGTAGATCAATACGAGAAGGGTGATAAGGTTACTTAGAGATTATACAAAATAATACCCTGATACTAGAAGAAAGATTTAATTTGGTTTCTTACTCATAGTCCAGTTCAGTGATTAAAATGACTTATCTTTTGTGTTTGATCAAAATCAAAACCCCGTGACAAGGAAAATAATGATTTCTAAATTACATATAGAGAGATCTCTGGGTGGTTTTTGTTCTCTTATTTTGTTCTATGTTTGTATTACTGGATATTGTTGGTAGTGATCAAAGGTATAAGTAGAGATTTTGGTTTCACTTAGTGAATCACCATTTGTTGAGTACCCAACATCCCCTTAAAATTTTCTATTTTTGGGTACCACTTTTCCTTTCTGTTATCTTAAATCATCTTATTTTGGCTTCACATAGGTTGCATACGTATCCTTTGTTAAGATCGTGCAATTTTTCTTCTTTGTTTTGTTTGCATTTAAAACCTCAAGAAATTTTTTTAATAAATCATGTTTTGCATCAAGATAGAAAAGCCAAAGAAAGGATTCAAATACAAGAAAACCGCGACCTTTTCCAATAACTACAAATGAAATCATTGAGGGATCGGGGAAAAAGAATTTTAAAATAAATATCGATAATCAAGATCAGGAGAAAACACTGTGTACATTTTCGAAGTGGAAAACATTTCGTCGATCGCCGATAAGCCGTTGGTCATCGACATAATGTGTTAACATTCTCAGGAGTCAAAAAGGTTTCGTCGATCGTCGATAGATCATCAACATCGATGACGATCCATGCAAGTCAAAAACAAAACAAGCAGAGTCCTCTCGACGCCGATGAATTATGAGAACCAAGAAAAATAGTGTTAGTCGTCGAGCAGGTATAAGAACAAAACATGATCGTTGATGTGTTGGCCATGTCACCTTCTGCATCTGCCACATCACATTCCATGTGTCTGCACACGTAGACCACTCGTGCCATCACAAAAATTTACACGTCATCCTATGAAACTTAATTTTCACGTCAATGTCCACATCATCACATTACGTCATCCTGTACGGAAATGAAATCTAACTTCCAAATTTTTCTACCAGTAAGAAAAGAGCATATGGGTTAGAATGGATCATCGATGTCGATGCACACATTGACCATTGATGAATTTTGTACATAAAAAAGAATGTAACATATGCATTTGTCCCGACACTGATATTACAAAGAAGTTTGGATCATCCATCATTTTGGGTCGATAAGAATCATCCATCCATTCAAGCACAAATCTGAGCCACTGGATGGGGATTATGCTTAGAATAAGTTGCAGAGGGGATTGTCTCTATGTTTTGAAACGATTCTAGAACTAGTAAGTCAAAAGGTTAGGGTCACCAATGAACATGAGAAATTGGTTTCTTCACCATACCATTTCCCCTGAAACCCGTGAAATAGAGATAATTGGTTTAAGAATTCATCACTAAACAATCATTGACATCAACAATATGTGCTCGAAGGCAAGCGACACTTAAAAGAATTCCCTGATCTCTGACACTGCGAGCTGAGAAAAAACTAAATCAGAAATCACCGATGAACTGGAAACAATGGTCCCTCATGCCGTCAACTCACAATGCATTTAAATCCCAAGTGCGGCATGTATTTTTATTTATTTATTAATATTACAAAAAATACATTGTACACCCTCCAATTTAATGATGTACATGATGAGGTAAGTCTGAGAGATTTAGAAATTTGAATATGTAATGTCATTTTTTTTCTTGTTCTCCCAATTTCACATTCCATCAGGAAGCTTTCCTCTCGATAAAAAGAAGGAGAAAAACTACCAAGAATCCTGCTTCCAGTGCCATCTTGTGAAAGAACTAGTAAGACAAGGTTATCTGCAAAGAAGGTAAACATTAAATTCCGTTGTGAATTTTTCAAGTATTATGCATCACTGAATTTCGTTATTTACTATAATTTTGTGTGACTCATAGTGGCATTATCGTGCATGAAATATGTCTCCTCAAAGGTCAATAACCAAGCACTCACCGAGGACACCTAGAGGGAAAGAGTTGAAAGTTGGGGAAGGCTCGAGCCCAACAATAGCAAGAGATTTGGAATTTTCACCAAAAGCAGAACCTGTGATCCAAATATCGATCAAGAAGAAGTTCACCCAACCACCAACATTTGGATGTACAGAGGCAAGCACCACATCTAAGGTTTTTCTCCCACATTAGGGTGACCTCTACAACAAAATTCATGAGAAATATTTTCCCAATTTTACACCTCACAATGAACCAGGGATCAGGGACTTAGATGACCGAGTTTTTCCAAACATTAGAAGGTCATCCTTACACAAGATTGCATGGTGAACTCCCATTTTTCCTTGCATAGAAACCATAGGATTTATAATTGATCATACAAACATCGATAAATGTGTAATCAATAGTGTGGAAGGGGAATGTGTCGATGTGTTCCTTCCGATGGAAGTGAAAAAGTATTGTAATATCAGAGACTCGGAAAAAAGACTGAATACTGATGTTTTTGTTAAGTTCTATGAGCAACATAGCACCGGTCAACTATTAGCTTCCCGGTGGAGGGAGGATAAAAAAATCTTGAACAAGACCAATGGCTGGTACACCATAACAAATCTCAGGAAACCATACATGTACTTAATGGCATTTATTTTCCGATTGTATGGAGAAAAAGATTGCTCAAGATTTTCAAAAGAATGGATGTCCCTGGCATATACCGTCATGGTATCTGGAAGTAGTTTCAAGTGGGGGTCCATTATTTCAAAGCAATTGAGCATCACTATTCAACAGGATCATGAGACAAAATAAGGTGAAACACCATCTTTTTTTATGGAATCCTTCTTGCTAGACATGATCTGTGCGAGGAATGTCTTCTCATGTATGAATATGAGCTAGCATGTTTATGAGTTACCACTACATGTCTATTTTATCATCCCATGGGAAAAAAAGTATAAGAAATTGTATGCCATGATATGTGATGATTTCATAGCCATAATACGTTTCATTATTTTTAGACAAGCTTGTCTAGGGATTTCAGTAGCAGCCAAGAAAATGATATCCAAATTAGGTCATTAGTATCTGGAAGAAAATAACACTTACATCAGGGTTTTCATAGCTATGGGTACTCTACATTTTCTCCCCGCTTGTGACCCAAACCATTTGGTGTTGGGGGAAATATGTTACCACACCATTTTACAGGGTTTCAATACCTCTCTGGTGAAGGATAAGAAGAGGGATTTTATACCCTATGGTTTCCATATTGGGTATTATATAGTCAAGGACACCACACATGCCAAGCAAGAAGGTCTGAGCCATTTGGAATACAAGTTCCCTACAAGTCAATTTCAAATACATGATCCCAAAGGGTTACTACCCGAGCACGCAGGGAAAGTGGTTTCACATTAGCCTTATGCCCACAACAATTATGAAGATGAGATCTGCACTGAAAATGCTCAAGACTGGGAAGAGATTCTTCAAAGAAAATCCAACCTGAAACTTACCAAGTTTAAAGCTATGTCAGTGCAAGAACAATTTGCAATGGTAGAGCATATGGGGGAGGAAACTATTAGAGCATGAGATGAAGTTAGAGCAGTGGAAGCAAAAGAGGCAGTGATAAGAGGAACAATGCTCCTGGCCGATGCAAAGACGGTTATGTAAGGGGTGGGTCAGACCCCTTTTCTTCAAATATTAGAGTCTCCAAGGATTTTTCCAGTTGATACAGGTACTCATGCAGCAGGACCAAACACTACTAAAATAGCTCCACCAGAGGAGATTATTGCTCAGGTCGACCCAGATTCACTACAAACACAAAAGGAGCAACCTACAATAACTAGAACACCACAGAACACTCATCGTCAAGGGCACCAATCAAAAAAAGTTTACCCCCTGTCCTTGTTGATTTAATAACAACATATGATGATGATGAAGGTTCAGTAAAAACACACACAGTCCTGATACCTATCACCTATGAGGAAGCTCTGGGACAAATGACTGCCCCGAACAAAGAAGTACCATTACAGGGTTCATAAAGAAGGGACACAACCATTGATAAGACCTATGTTAGTGTGATTGTTCCACAACATGGAACTCAACCTTTAGATGAGGCAAGGTCACTTCGTAATGATAGGATACTGATAATGAACAACTTGATATAGAAGATACAGTAACTGCAATTTTTTCATCCAATTCTTCACCTCATATAGTAACGCCACCACCTACAATTAACCAACAAAGATCTTCATCACCAAAACTCATAGGGAACATTTCCTTTGAGGAATTGAGAGAGACAACCAACAATACAGAGAAATCACCTATAACTTCCATGCAAGAGAAAACATTAACGAAAGAAGGAAGCAATCAAGTTCCTACTATATAAAAGGGGAAGGAACTTGCTATGGAACATTTCTGCACAGCAAGGAGCTTGGGAAGTACCCTATCTTGGGGAGATCAACAAATTCTTGAACCTGTTGATGAGATTGTTTATGTGTAGACCATCTCTTATGACAAGAAAAGAAAGGTAGTAATGAAAAGAACTGTCAAAAGAAGGAGGTTCAATTTGGATAATACTTTGTTTGTAACCATAGAAGAAACTTTATTTCACACAGAACATACCAAGGTGAGAGATCTTCTTGGAGCTAGGTTGACTATAAATGATGGAACTCTAGACAGAGAAAAAAATGGATGAACAAGAAGCGACTTAAATGATAAATGAATTAGAGCATCTTCAACATCAAGCGAAGTATTATCAGGACACCACTCAGGAAACAATACTTCTTAAAGGTGATCTCATGGAAGTATATAGTCAATTAAAATTAGAAAGAGATATTTTCATGGCCCAGATAATAGACTATCAGGAAGACACCCTTATGGGGATGGTGACCTACAAAGATATGAAACGATGGTATGGAAATGCATATTAATCTTTGGAGCGGATTGAGTACATCAAAGAAGTGCAGGCAGGCCGAGACACAGAAGACCATGGTATTAGGGTACTAACATATTATAGTATCAACATAATACATAGAGCCGCAGAACACTGGATGCAAATGGTATAGGAACCTCATTGAAAAAGGAGAGAAAGAAGGGAAGAGTGCTTGAAAAGATGGGAGAAAATAAACAAAGAAATGAGAGATGTCCATCTACCAAAATTCGGCTAGCCTAAAGATTTCACAGACTTGCGTGACATACTCAGGAAAAACATTGAACTAGATAAGGCATCTAAAGCAGAGATCTCTAAGATATCAATCCTTGTCCCAGGATAGATGAAGACATTTATGAAGCCCCCGATCAAAGCATCAAAAGTTTTGCAATGACTAAGTGCCAAGCTGGACAAATACAAAAAATGTGTGGTGGAGATGAAAGATATTCTCAATGCACTGATGGACCAACACATGTTTCCTTATGCCAACACATGCAAGGAACTCTTCCTCCAGTGGTTGGAATATGAGAGGGATAATTGGTTGCAGTAGAACATCAAGACAACTTGATATAAAAGGAAAGGGACACATGGATTAAGTCCATTTTGCTTTTGTTTACTTGATAAAACTCAATGCAGTACCTATTTTTAGTAGATTTACTTTTATAAATAATAACATCGGCCATGCACACGGGGTGATGATTTTTGAATAGAAAAGAGGATTTTAATTTTGTAAGAGAACTATTTCTCAGACAAAGACTATTGAATTTAGAAGTTCTTCGTAGAACCAAAAGTATTTTTTTCATCCAAAGCGTGAATGTGATTGAACCCCTGGATTGTTTCCATTCTCAACTCTACATTTGTTGTTGTATTGAGTAAGATCTATTATAATATTTCTTGAGTTCTTACATTTCTTTATTTCAAATTGATGAAAATAAAAAAATTGATAATATTTAACATGTGATGTGTAGCAAGCTGTAATGAAATTATTTTTTAGCCTCTCTTTATTGCATGCGTACTCTTTCTCCAAATTTTTCTCTCAAATGATATCTAAAGGTTTGGTGAAGTGATGGTATTATTTCCAATATGAACCCAACATAGTTGTTGTTTTTATACCTTAGCATAGAGGTTATCCCAAGGCCTGGTCTTCTCCCAGATAGATCACTTTGTTTATCTGTCAACACATTATAGGAAATTGTAAACTCAAAAAAGAGAATTGTTTCAAGAAGGAGGAAGTACTTGAAAAGTACATATATGTATCACTGTTAAAGCCCACCGAAACTTGTTGGATCAATGATCTAGAGAATTTTGCTACAATAAAATGATGGAGAGTCTAATTGGGCCTCATTGACGGGCACAATTCCTATTGTTGAGTCAAGGAGAATTTGGACCCCTCAACACCACAATACCTAGGGTAGATGTCGTATCACACTTTCAATACCCTTGGAGGATGATCCCGTGAAAGAAAGGATTACATTCACTGAGAAGGGATGTTACGTGGAGGTCGGGGTAGTTTCTTCTCCTTTCTTCACTAGCAACTTGACATCCTATATTCATAAGATCCTTGAACCTACTGTTGTTTGGTTGATTACTTTTAGTTTTCTTAGGAGTGTGTTTCTTTGTCTTTCGTAGTCGGCCTTAGGATCAAATATTTCACAGTATAGAAGGTATGGATCATGAATTTTAGGAACCTCAACACAATGTTTCTTACGAAGGAATGATCGAAGATCAAACTTATGAGATCGGGAGTTTAGTTCCTGGAAGTGGAAAACACGTAGAAGAATCGATCACAACCTTCGTAGAAAGCCTTGAATCTTATGTGAATCCTATTTTTACTGATCCACTCGGCCTACCACATTGATCCACCATCCAAAAGATATATTGATGCCTATTCTTCTTACTATTTACATGTTAGTTCAACCACTGCACAATCTTTAGGCGTGAAACTGTCAATTTTTGGTTTTCTAGAAGGAATTGGGAATTTATCTTTATCCACAACTCATGTAGTTGATACAATTGATGCTTATTATTTACTGGGAACATCGGTGACCTAGGTAACCCTAACACAACCACTTGTGAATACTTCTCCCTTTGCACATGGGTCAGGTAATATTCATGCTTCACTATTTTGACACATGCACACACCAAGTGCTTTACTTGGTCGTCCCATCAATCATATGACTGACAATCAAGTCATTCACACAAACATGGTTACAAAAGATACTCATCCTTCATATCAAACCTTGCATATGAGTACACACTACATTGGAGGTCAATCTGCAATGGGAGACCAACCTTTAGCTGGGGGGAAACCTTCAACTGGAGGAAAATTGTTTTACCGGGGGGAACCTATGTGGTTGCAACATCAATAAGACTAGGGGTAAGCCACTCCGACAAGTCCTTTTATTCCTACTTCCAATGGCCTGTATCTTGGAAATCCATATCCAAGAGTTGTTAATACTTTTTGGGGTCAACCCAATCCAGTGAGCATTCCTCTACAAGGAACTTTTCCCTATCAATTCATAAAACCCATGATTCCAACACGACAGTCTCTTAAAACATAGTATATGGTTGGTCTATCAGGCCAATCACAATACATGGGGGGACCATCAGGTAAATCTCAGTATGTAGAAGGTCCATCATCGTACATGGGTGGACAACTAGGATAATGACCATACATGGGTGGAAAATCAGGAAAACCACCTTACATGGGTGGGAAACCTAATCAATCACAGTATACAGGGGGACCTTCAGGTAAACCACCATACATGGGAGGATTCTATAGTTTTTCCATCTCGCCACAACCTGGATATGTTCCTAATGGTGTTCCCATGCCACATGGTTACCACTAGTATCCACACAATAACCGACAACTTCCATTTTTGGCTATGTTAGATCTATCAGATCTGTCACATTTGAAAAAAAATCCCATCCAACATGCCCCTTGTTGGTCATCCATCCCTGCCAAATTACCATCTGAAATCATAAAATTCAATGGAAAACCTAGAGAAGATCCTGAAAATCATGTTATGACTTTCTATTTATGGTGTTCTTCAAACTCTTTGATGGATGAATCCATTTGTTTCAGGGTTTTTTCAGAGAACACTTATAGGAGCTGCAACCAAATGGTATATTGAGTTGCCGTGTAACTCCTTTTTCGACTTTAATTCTCTTTCCATGGATTTCCCGATGCATTTCCAGTTGCCTATACGGTATGAGACCAATACAGATATTTTGACATCACTCTGACGATCCTTTTCCACCCACATATCTGTTCATATTCATGAGTGGAGGCAGCAAAGACGGTTGATTAAAGATCCAATTATGGACCAACTCCTTACAGATTGGTTTACAAATTCACTTTTTCCACCCATCGCCAGAGATGTTTCTATGGGAGGTGTTGTTACTAAGGAGCAGGATATCAATCATGCTCAATATTTGGACTTGGTATATTCCCAATTTGGCACACTTTATGATTTTATCCCCCATGCTCTTTGTTCGTCTAATGATCTGATAATACCTACTCCAAAACCATGTTTCGTTTTGAACACCAAAAATACTTCCACTCCTTCTCAAACCTCTGAGGTGAATGTGGTCCAATCCACTTCATCTCAGCAACCCAAATATAAGAAGAAGAACAAGGGTAAATCCAAGAAATATTCTAACCAACAGGATACTACAAAGGTTGTTAATACTCAACCAAATAGGAAAGCTAAGTTTCCTTACATGATTTGTACAGACAACCACTACAAGAAATATTTCCCTTGTCGAGAGGAAGTCAATAAATTTCTAAAAGGTACTTCCCTACCCGCAATGTTAACCGACATGTTCTCAGTTCAACAACAACAACAACTGGTTGCACAAATCATGTCCCTTCACAAAGGGGAAATTAAGGTCAATCCCACCATGGGGATGTTTCCTCAAGCACCTTTGAGATCTATATGTTTAATATGGTTAATTTAACTACCCAATAAAATACATATGACACTATTCCGGGTAATCATGCCAATGGAAAGGCTATCGATCAACCCTCCACATCCACTCCTCCATCTTCCACCCCTCTTCAAATTGAGAAGCCAATTTTTGGCGCAGTTGTCCCCTCCCAAGGGCACAAATATAAAAGTGACATTCAATCCAAGTGCCCGTGCAGCCCAAAACTACAATATTTTTTAATATTTAGTGGAAGCACCTTGTGTTATGTCATCCCTATAAGTTCTACAGAACTGTCCAAGTCAACATAGAACCCTTTTGTCATCCATTGGAGCAATGGATCACGAGGAATCAAATATGATTACATTTAATATCGACTATTTTAAGGAGAGGCTTTCACACCACATAACATTCCAAATTCAAATTTTGGTTGGTGGAAATAACATCCATCGCATTGTTTTGGATGAAGGATCCTCTACCTGCGTCATGTATTTGTCTTGCTAGAGAGCCATTGGTTCTGCTAAACTTAACCAGTCTCCTACCACCCTTCAAGTGTTTGATGGATGTGGTTTCCAACCTCACAAAATCTTGCAATCTTTCATAGTGACATTGAAGGGTAAAATCATTTCGATCGATATCGGAGTGGTTGACGCACCCATGGATTACAATTTTTTACTTGGTCGTAGTTGGTTCTATGTGATTATTTCCTTCGCATCCTCAGTATTTCATATTTTACAATTTCCCCATTAATGTAAAATTGTCATTGTTGACCAACTTGACTATTGCACTCCAGATCTCCACGAGTCTGCAACGAATAATGTCCCTTTTCTATGTTCCAATATTAGGTATGAGAGTGTAGGAGTAGGTCTCCCTAAGGATTCCTTGCTCATGGGGATTTTTCCTTTGCCTCCTCCTTACACCACACATGTTTCCACGTTAAATTTGAATTTGACTCAAGTGCAACAATCCCTAGCATCACTTGATCCTTTGGTAGTACCTGGTCTTAACGAGCATAGTTATTTTGTTGTGTCAAGCTCATTAAAAACTAAAACATACACTTATGAGCATAGTTCATTGTCTCTTCAAGATTGTTAAAAAATGAAACAAACCCCCCTCCATTCGAATCGAGTCTTCCTTTGGCTCGAACACTTGAACCTTCTTTTCCTTAACCTAGTGAAAATATTCCTATTAGTAGCCATATTCCTAAACGAGGAAAGAAGAAGAGTTGACAGAGGAAACGACGCTTGGGGGGCAATTCTCTAGCCTTTGAACATTATGTTGGAGTGAAGCCACTAGCTTCTACCATGCAAGCTAGGGGAAAAATACCTCTAGAGAGTTGCACTTCTAAGACTGATCCTTGCTTGGGGGTCATTCCCATCGCAACATAGTAGTCTTTTCTAGAATGAGCTTAGTCTTTGTTCTTTCTCATTCTTGTAAATACATGAGAATAGGTTACCGATATTAATCTATGTTCTTTCTTGTGCTCGTTAAAACATGGGAATAGGTCATCGAGTATATTTTTATCTCTTTTTTGGACTCGTAAAACCTATATGAAAAATGAACTATTTGGAGTCTCCTTTAAGCTCTTTTCAGACTCCCTAAACATTGAAAGATTGCTAAGTGAACTTGTTTCCTTTCACACTCGTTAAAAGGTTTGAAAGGGAATAATTTGAGTGGTAGTTTGCCCCTTTTTTGGCCTTGTAAGACTAACTACAGAAACTTTATACTCAAGTCAAGCATGACTAGAATACTTCCATTGTATTGTTTTACAACTTTTTCGAGCTTGCGAGACTAAATTTATGAAAAAGTTGTTGACGATTAAAATCGTAACGATGAATTCCACCCGCAAAGTACTTCTAAAGTGCTATTATTTAACTATGCTAATAATATAATACTAGTAGGTGGGACCCCCTTGTAGACTAGTGGCACAAGGATAGACATATTACACATGTTTTGTTGTTATTTTGATGATGCCTGCATAGTCCTACATTTTTTACGATGCAGTCTTGGTTTCATTTGGCGTGATAATAAATGGATAATGCATTATTGTGGAATGTTTTTGGTAATCGCTCGCGACACGGAACAATTTTATGGGTATGAAGAGCATGTTGTTTATAGTTGCTATGTTATAACCTTGTTGCTAATTCTTATGATTGATTACTTAGCCACATATATGCAAGGGATAATTTAATGGTAGCATGATCAAAACAAAGAAAAAAAAAACTATGAAAAAGGTTCTAAAGTTATAGCAAAAGGAAGAAGCTATGTAAAAGGATTACATACAAATTTTGATTAAAAGAACTAAGGAATACAAGAGTTATTCCTAACTGTTATGCCATTTGTTTGGTTAATGGACCATGTTAATTTCATTATATTTGAATGGAGGCGCATATAGCATTGTTAATATGGATTATTGCATGGAGTTATGTCAAGGGTTAACATGTAAACTATCTTCGGTGGCGGACTATGCAATGGATATCGTCTCATATCTCACGATGGTTTGGCATTGATTGTGCATTGGTTATATGGCTTCATTATTGGTGAATTTTATGCTTATTGGGTTGTCTCGTACTTCAAATTGAATGGGGCCAGATGATGGAAGCGATGTGCATTTACTGCACGTCGGTCCAAACCTTCCCTATCGCTCGTCACCCTAGCATTATTCCATTGTTGCATTTTTCACTCTGTTGGTTGTGAAGCTCTGCGTTTTTAGGTTTTTGGAAGGGAGAGCTCAACCAACTCACCATTTAATCATTTTTCCCACAGGTATGATTCTTTTCTCTCCATCCATGATGTATTCTATGTTGTATGAACCAAATGATGGCTCAGTGATGCTTGGATTCTGTGTGCTCTTGAGATTTTCGACTGTGTGTAAATGTGTGTTATGGCTCTCTGTGATGACTGTAAAATGTTGGCAATTATAATCAGAGAAAAGGGTATTATCAAGTTGTGCGTCGTTGATTGCTTGGTCAATGTGGATTTTATGATGAGTCTCTATGGAATAATAATAATAGTGGCACGATAAGGCTCTAAGTTGAGGGTTGAGGGTTTTATCCACAGTTTTGTGTATCACTGTCGATCAACTCATTTCCCTCCCAGTTGTTGTGATAATTCTTACCCAGTGATAGAGAAAATGCCAACAATTGGTATGTTATTTTCTTCAAACCTCGAGTCCTAGTTGATGGCCCGCACTTATTGTCTTTTCACTGAAATCATCCCAAAGATCCAGTCTTTGTTGGCCCCAAACATTAACACAGGCCTGTGTGGGTTTTGGATCGATACAGGTTGTATCTTGGTGTTCTATCAAAAGGACGTGTGTGTCTTCACTATTGTTGTTGTCAAAGTTAATAACCCCCAGGTGATTGGAAAGAGACATTGTCTCGTTGTGTTTAAATACCCACCACAGTTAAGTTAACCATCGCCTCTTCTCTGCAAGTGTTAGATGCACCTGTGTGCACTGGGTTATTTTACTCTTACTATATTTTCTCTCCTCGGGTGTTAATTATTGTTCTGTCAATGGCTTAGAGAAATAAGTAAGGACTGTGTGGCTCATCATTGTTCGTTTCAAAAAAAAAATTTTGGCATGTGGTTGTAAATTGACGGTGAAATAGATATAAGGTTGGAATACTATCAGCTCTCTGTATTTTGTTTAAAAAGATAAACAGGCTCTTGTTGCCTCCCTAAATTTGATTTTGAAAGAGCCCGATTTGGACTCTGATTGTCTTTGCTCTCCTCGAGCACCTTCTAGGGTTGTGAAGTATTGGTTATCAGTTAGATGGTTATGGAAGTCTTTAAGACACATGCTCTCTCTTCGAGTCTCTATATGGTCCTTGTACTATAAAATTGTTTGAATAAATAAGAATGAAACGAGCGGTTGCATATAGTCGAGGAATATCTTCCTATTCGTTATGGTTTCACTCACTGTGTTTTATCCAATGTGGTCTTGGTTGCATAAGAAGACACTTGTGTGAATTTTACTGAGCCCGATCAGGGTTCCAGCAAGGTAAAAAATGATGCTTGTGTGTCAATTGATTTTTGTTCGCTCATATATGATTGGTTATATTGGAAACATCGCGCGGACTATCAATTTTTTTTTAAAAAAGTTATACCCACATAGATCAAGCTCTGGATTTATGTTGGGTTGATCGTTGTTGTTTTAAGGTTTTGTCAATTGATTGATTGGAGTCATGTGTATGATCGGGCATGCATTTAAGTTTGTCCACGTTTTTAAAAAGAAAACTATGTACATTTTAATTGGGCCCAATTGTTGATTGGAAAACAATGGATATCGATTGTTTATCATGGTGCATTATGGATTATCAATGATAGATTTTGAGCATATTGTTGTGCATGTTTTGATCATTTAAAAAAAAAAAAAGGGATCAACATTTTATTAAACAATATTGTTGAATGGAAATAGTTTTTATAAGTTATGATTGCACGGATTGTTATAATTCTGGGAAATTTAATTATTGGAACAACAAGGAGTTTTGTATACAATTGAGGAACAGTGAATGTTGGTGCTTTTTGGATTGATGTTAAACAGAGTTATGATTGTTGATATTTTTAATTTATTTTATGAACAATATCCATCAAGTTCCCTGTCATTTTCTCACTTTTCACTCCATACAAATCCCCTCACAATCCCAAATTCATTTTGCACGCCATGTTCTTAAAATTAAATTAAAAACTCAGTATTACAGTGATTAAGAAATAACACAGAGATGGATCACAACTGATATGATTTTGTTATTGTTGCACAGTCGATTGTTTAATGAATTGTTGAGCAGTAATCATGTTCTTACTCCCTTTCATTTTCTCACTTTTCCACTCAATACAACCCCCTCAGATATACCAGAACCCTTATTCACCCCCTAGTCATTGACAATTATTAAATAAATTTTATGGAGTGGATTGCATGGGTCTGATGTGATTGTTGAGCCAAAATTTGTTTCATATTAAGAGATGTCATATATGGTTTGTTTAAGAAGCTAGTTGCTAATAAACGTTGCATACAGGATGAGATTCTTCAACAGAGGAAGTCATGTCCAAAATAACAAGGCCAAAGGGAATTGGAACATAGGGCCTAGAAGGCCAAGATTCTTGATAAATTTTGATTTAGATCCTCAAGAGTTAAACCAACTCTTCCAAGCTGGATTTTTCAATTGGATTAGACAAGGAGTAGTCCAACCTAGACCATAGAGGCATCCCTTCCAACCCTAGCATGCCCCTGGTATCCCTATGCCCCCTCATGTTTCATTGCAACCTGGAGTTCCTGAGAATGACAGATGGAATAAGATTGTTGACAGAGCAGTCTCCCAACATCATGGCTGGCCAAATTTGTCTCTACCTGCTCCTCCTCCACTTGTTAACCCAAATTTCTAGATGGCCCCTGCACACTCACCTATACAGTCCTCCCATGCAAGAAAAAGACTCAAAATTGAATCCCAGCACATGCATGAGAAAGGAAAATGTGTTGCTTCCCCCTCCTCTTCCTCAAGTGATTCAACCAAATATGTTTCATCTTGCATTCACTTGAGAGATGATTGTTCTCATCTCATCAGTGAGATCAAGCCTCAAGGCTCCACACAACCTAAGGCTAATTCAGGAAAGTCAAAAGGAGATAGCAACAACAAAGGGAAAATTGCCTCCCAAAGTGAAAAATGCGGTTTTTGAGTATATTTTATTATTGTTTTATTAAGAACAGTGGACTGCTGAAGTTTTTGGACAACAAACTATTTTTGGATATTTTGGATATTATATGTTTGGATATGATTTAAAATATCATTGATATTTAATTTTCAAAATTATGAAAATGATTATGGGTGTCACAAAGAGGGATGTGTTTGATTGATTGACTAGTTATGTTTATTTTTGTTAAGAAACTAAAGGGAGTCACAAGGGATCTCACCTACTAGTTATTGTTTGTTAAAATAACCTTATTATTATTATTATTATTATATTAATTCTTCCCCTAACTAAAAGTTAGTTGAGTTTTAGTTAACTTAACTAAAAGAAGTAGTTGAACTACTTCAACTAATTTGGGATGCATAAAATCAAAAGGAGAAGGAAGAACAAATGGAGAATAGAAGGAGAAAGCATACTAAGGTTTTCTCTTGAGTTTTATTGAGATAGTTCAGTTTTCATTCATTCTTCAATTCATTAAAAGCCTAATTATCTTTTATGATAGCAGGGTCCTATTGTAGACATCAAGAATCAAAGTTGAATTACATCATTCAGACACTTGTTTTCAAAGGTGTTGATCTATCCTTAATAGTCTGTGTAGACTTGTCTGCTTATGAATTAATTTTCATCATTGATAAAGGATATTGTGCAAAATCGAGTGGGCAACAATCTGTGGCATGTTGATCCATCTTTTAAAGTTCAGTTTTTTACTTCCTGTCAGAGTCCTTTTGTATGGTTTTCATCAGGGATATCTAAGTTTGACTTTGTTCCAAACTCCATCAGGGATTTTATTAAAGAGAATGATTTTTTTGATTTCTTGGAATGAAATATGTGATTTCTATTCTGTCTCATCTGTGTTAATATGTGACTTGGTATTTTTTATTTTGTATCCACATTTAATTTTGCATCTGTTATATTCATAAAATTATATAAAAATGTTGAATTTTGCAGCAATATTCTAATTTAAAAAATCATCCTAAGCCCTTGTAACTAATACTTGTGGATTGGGAAACAATTTTTGAGGCTATAAACATAGGGTGATATTCCCGTCTATCTTGCCTTAGCCAAGAAAGATCTGAAAATGATTGAGTAAGATTATTTCATATCTTTTCCTCAACAAAAGTCACCCATGGAGTCATCTTTATGTTCTTTTCAGACTCTCTAAATGTGAAAAACCACCGAGTTTACCATCTTTGGGCTCATAAAATTATGCATTGAGGAACCTATGTGAGTCCAATATCCAGGACCCATACGAGACCAAACCCATCCTTCTTCAAGTTCCTTAAACACATGTCGAGGGACTCATCGAAGATGAGCTATAATGAGCATCTTTTATTGTCCTCAATCTCATTAAAGAAAAAGAGATACTCACCAATCATGATGGGGGAAAAAATGAAAGCAGTGGGTCAAGTTTCTGGAATCCATTATGGCGGCTATTGTAGTCGTCCTTGAACATGGAACCTGTTTGTGTCTCATATTACAGTTGGGTAATTGTTATCGGGCTAATTGTTAAGTGCAGACACAAATCAATCCCCTTAGCTTCACTAGGAAACTAGAACAAAACAAGACAGTACACTACTCTTTCCTTAGATTTCAATTATCAAATGAGAAATGGATCTAGAACATACCTTTTAAATATCGAAGATCCGACTTCGCCAATGCAATCCAAGCTCCATCGTGAGGCTCATGGAGAAATATCTGTAAAGAAACACAAGCCAACGAAGATAAGAAAAACAGAGTCTATTTGATATGAAACTATGTACGTGATCAAGGAATCATACAATATGAACAAATAACATTCATATAGGAAAGAAAAGTATATATGTATTAAAGAATGTGGAAGGAAGATACAACCAAATGCCTTGATGTTGTCAGGTTCCTTCCAACGGTCCCTCGCTTCCCACACACTTCTTTCTCCAAGGATTCTGAGACCATGGATCTGATAGCTACTCACAATCTATCTTGACAAAGCAAAGCTCAAAGCCAATATACAAGCTCCAAAAACTCCAAGCTACAAAAACCAAGCTCAATCCAACTAACCTTCGCCATGAGAGCTCCTCTCCTTTTATAAGATGAAGAGGATAAGGTGAGGATGTCAGGATGATCCCACTAAATCATGAAAGCGAGTAAGATCCAAATCATTCAGAGGCCACCTCACCATAGAAGCTTCTCCTTCTAGAAGCATCAAGAAGATGCTCATTTTTCCCATGCACAGGAATTTCCACACCCTAACTATAGAGCATCCTATAGAAACTACGCAACCTAGCTTTAGAGAAAGGTGCAGAAATCAACCATCTCCGCACCCTGTGTATAGTGCAACCTACAGAAATCTTCCTTAATAGGGTATTTACAAAGGAAAATACAATTTCTTCTCTCAGGGAAAGTTCTTCTCCCTTCTTTCTTTAGGAATTCAGGCCATTGATCCCTTTGAAGGCAACAGATAGGTTTACATCATTAATGGTCATAGGGATGACGAAAATAATGTGTAACAGAGAGCCCCCCAAAGTATAAAGTTACAATAGAGTGATAGCTGAAATACTTTGTCGAGTGTGTGTAGGGAACAAGGAACACGTCGGTCTGAAACCTGCCAACAAACAAGGAAATACAGTACAATAATATATCATCACTGAGGTAGGAATTCCCATACTCGTAATACAAATGACTTAAAGCATAAATGCCGACATGCGAAGATCCATGTCAAGTAAGACAGGTCATGGCCACCAAACATACACTGTGGATCCATGCCAATATGACTCAAATCTGAACATAGCCACCAAAAATACATTATGGAGCTATGTGTTAAAGAATCAAATTTGAACATAGCCACGAGCCATACAGTGTGGATCTATGCAATAGTACAAACTTAATATACTCTAATGCAACTTGAATCTGTTAGAAAAGATCCAGGGTCTTCATCTCCACCACTCGATAGTATGAATCTAACCATACGAATACATGTGATGAAGTCGAACATGGTAGAAACCACTTGATTACCAATCGTGAATGAATATCGTTAACAAGTGCGAGGGAAATCACCATTAATGGAAATCACTCCCAAGGTACTCTAGTACAATCCAACGAATGTGAATTAATGAGCTGAAGTCGAACACTCGGCGGAATTTCCCGATCAAGGGTCAATAATGAAAACCCATTTTCGAAAGTGAGGAAACCTTCTATTGAGGCATGCAAGTTCCAAGGTACCAATTAGTTTCTAAGTTTAATTCCTAGATAATGAGTTGAAGTCGACAGGAAAATACTCATCACAGGAGGGCCTTAATGCATCCCCCATCAATGACATGAAACGGGTAACAAGATTTGATGTACATCAGAGCAACAAGTGATTTAAGACTGACTCAGGGATGGCTGATGCAATAGAAGGCTTAAGGGCTGCAAAAATGGTCGATGCAATAGAAGTATTTTCAGGTTGAACTTCTCTTTGAACATATTGACGACACGACAACTGTCTTGGAAAACACTAACTCAACAACAGGGATCATAGACCAATTTGTAATCTTAGAAAGGGGTAGGATCAAGATACAAATAGATTTTCCAACCTAGACACAAAGGAAGTGAAAGGGTGTCATGTTCAAAACCGACTCTTCCATAGAATATTGGTTTAGATACATTTATTTCCCAATTTTGTAATGTCCCCCACCTCTTAGAGAGGTGATGAGGAGACTCAGTGGCCTGGGAACCCCCACTAGGTCATAGTCTCACACTGAGGGGGGGGGAGTCAAGAAGTTAAAAGTTATATTTTTAAGTTGACTTAAGAGAGGAAAAGGATAAATGAGTAAAAGATAACTCAACAGAAAAATAGAAGATTAACCCTGGGAGTTAACCTAACTCAATAGAGAATTAGAAGGAAAAGTATAAGTAAGAGGCTCGGGTGCACCTATTATTCATTCTGGTTTTGGATTAGCATTTTCTATTTCTCTTGAGCATTCAGTTTGGGGGTTTGTTGTACAAACCCTTGTGAGCAACTCAGTGGTGAAATATCCACTCACCTTGTTTCACAGCTTGGTCTCGGGGATGAAAGACTCCTCCACACCATTCTAGTCTCATCCCATCTCCATCTAGTGCTTCAGAAGGGGCAGGACCATCAGTTTGAGGGATTTTCTGGAGGGTTATCATCATTCTACATTTGTCTGCAGATTGGGACGTCTTGGAGCCATAGGGGATGTCCTGTAATTCAGTAAAAATCAGATCTAGGGAGATCTGCTTGAGATCTGAGTCCGAAACTTCTCCCACAGGATTCTCATAGCCCGATCTATATTCTTGGAGAGTTTCAGAGCATTTGGAGGCCTCCTTCATCAGGGCCGAACCAGCTAGGATTTCAGTCATCCAGTGGGGCACCCCATTCCGTGGGAAATTCAGATCTACGGAGATTGAGAGGACTCTTGGAGATTCAGGCACCTGGGTTATTCTTACCATCACCCGATCTATCAATTGTCATATTTCTTAGGGTGATTGGACACTTTTGGCAACAGGGCCGAGTTATTGAGGGTTTCAGCCTTCTATTGGAGCATGGCATTCTTCAGCTGGAGAGTTTGGCATTCACATATACTTGTATTGATCTTCATTTCTTATTCAGCA
>ML780180.1:141962-165887 GCA_009831015.1 Picea engelmannii | reverse complement strand
GGTATGTCAGTCGACTGGAAGGAACACTTGATAGTGGAATATGCAAAGGATCAGTTCACTTGTCAACTGTTGGATGGGAAAATACAGGATGAAAACTTCAGGGTCATAAATGACCTCATCTATTACAAAGGCCGAATCTTTTTAGTTCATGGATCAGCTCTCAAAGCTAAGATCCTGCATGCATGTCATAACTCACCAGTAGCAGGGCATCAGGGCATCAGTAAGACGTACAGGCAGGTGAGAGAGAGGTTTGCATGGAAAGGCCTCAAGGAAGATGTGATGAAGCATGTCAAAGAATGCACTACATGCCAAGAAAACAAGGATGATCACACACACCCTGCAGGACTGTTGCAGCCCCTACCTATTCTAGAGCACAAGTGGGAAATTATATCCATGGATTTCATCACCGAGTTGCCCAGAGCATAGGGGAAAGATTGCATTTTCGTGGTGGTAGACAGGTTGACAAAGTTTGCACACTTTTTCCCATAGCCACAAACTTCAGTGCAGCACAGGTGGCCGAATTATTTTTCAGAGAGGTGTTCAGACTACACGGCCTACCCAAAACCATCATCAGTGACAGGGACAACAGATTCATGAGTAAGTTTTGGCAGGAGTTGTTCAGATTAGTGGGTACGACATTGACTCCTAGTACTAGCTATCACCCTCAGACGGATGGTCAGACTGAGATAGTCAACAAATGGCTGGAAGGTTACCTCAGAAACTACGTAGTAGGACAACAAAAAGCATGGGTCAGATGGTTACATTTGGGAGAATATTGCTACAACACCACCCAACATATGTCCATTGGCATGTCACCATTTAGAGCTTTATATAGCTATGATCCTTTATCATTTGTGGAGATTGCATTTGGTGACAGCAGGGCTCCGATGGTACATGATTGGATACAACAGAGCCAAGACATTCTCAGGGAATTGAAGGATCATTTACAAAGGGAACAAAACTAGCAAAAGGTCCAAGCAGACAAGCACAGAGTTGATCATACCTTTGAGGTTGGCGATTTAGTCTATTTGAGGTTGCAACCATACAGGCAGGCCTCCATTAAGAGAAGCGGAGCGGAGAAACTGCAGTCATGTTTCTTTGGACCTTACAAAGTCATCAAGAGGATAGGGGCAGTAGCTTATGAGTTGGAGCTTCCACAGGGTAGCAAAATCCACAACGTTTTCCATGTCTCGTGCCTTAAAAAATCCCTCGGTCAACATGTCAGGCATATTGAGGCATTGCCTCACATGGATGAGGAGGGACAACTTGTTTTGATTCCAAAGGAGGTGTTATAAGTAAGAGAGAAGAGGCTCTGAAACCAAATCATCAAGGAGTATCTAATTAGGTGGAAGGATTTATCCATTGAGGATGCCACTTGGGAGCAGGAGAATGTGGTTAGAGAAGCAGGTTTGGAATTGCTTGAGGACAAGCAATTTCAAGCAGGGGAGACTGTAATGTTAGAGAGGTGATGAGGAGACTCAGTGGCCTGGGCACCCCCACTAGGTCATAGTCTCACACTGAGGGGGGAAAAGTCAAGAAGTTAAAAGTTATATTTTTAAGTTGACTTAAGAAAGTAAAAGGATAAAGGAGTAAAAGATAACTCAACAGAAAAATAGAAGATTAACCCTGGGAGTTAACCTAACTCAACAGAGAATTAGAAGGAAAAGTATAAGTAAGAGGCTCGGGTGCACCTATTATTCATTCTGGTTTTGGAATAGCATTTTCTATTGCTCTTGAGCATTCAGTTTGGGGGTTTGCTGTACAAACCCTTGTGAGCAAATCAGTGGTGAAATATCCACTCAACTTGTTCCGCAGCTTGGTCTCGGGGATGAAAGACTCCTTCACACCATTCTAGTCTCATTCCATCTCCATCTAGTGCTTCAGAAGGGGCAGGACCATCAATTTGAGGGATTTTCTGGAGGGTTATCATCATTCTACATTTGTCTGCAGATTGGGACGTCTTGGAGCCATAGGGGACGTCCTGTAATTCAGTAAAACTCAGATCTAGGGAGATCTTCTTGAGATCTGAGTCCGAAACTTCTCCCACAGGATTCTCATAGCCCTATCTATATTCTTGGAGAGTTTCAGAGCATTTGGAGGCCTCCTTCATCAGGGCCGAACCAGCTAGGATTTCAGTCATCCAGTGGGGCACCCCATTCCGTGGGAAATTCAGATCTATGGAGATTGAGAGGGATCTTGGAGATTCAGGCACCTGGGTTATTCTTACCATCACCCGATCTATCAATTGGCATATTTCTTAGGGTTATTGGACACTTTTGGCAGCAGGGCCGAGTTATTGAGGGTTTCAGCCTTCTATTGGAGCGTGGCATTCTTCAGCTGGAGAGTTTGGCATTCAGATCTACTTTTATTKATCTTCATTTCTTATTCAGCCTTTGGAGGCATTATTTTGTATTAGCGGGAGCATTTTGTAGAAGCTCATATCTATTGCTTGTACGACCATCTGAGGTTTATGCCAGATCGGCCATCTATTGTATTGATCTTACATTGCTCATAATAAAAAGGTCAGATATTTACTTGTGCTTCTACATCTTGAATATATTGTGATCTCCATGTGTTGATGAATCTTGTATGCACTTAATAACTCAATAAATTAGTAGTAGTTAGTGATTCCAAGAAAGAATTTGGCTTGGGATCATTACAAATTTTCCCCCCACCATTGCTGGCGAGTACCTCTTTATTTTTACGCAAGCTCGAGGAGCATAACATATGCTTGTAATATAAGCTCATCCTTTGGATGAGTCCCTCAAAGTATGTTTAACGAACCATAGGAAGGAGTGGTTTGGTCCCATATGGGCCTTTCGATGTTTGTTTTACGAGTCTAAGGAAAGAAAACTCAAGGGTTTTTCATGTTTAGAGAGTATGAAAAACACTTAAAGAAAACTCCAAAATGTCATTTTTCGTAAAATAGTCTGATGAGACCAAAAAAGAGATAAACTATCGCTCAATAGACACGCTTTCTAATACTTTAATGAGCGTGAAAAGAACAAGATCACTCGAAAATATTTTCATGTTTAGATAGTCTGAAAAGAGCTTAAAGGGAACTCCAGGGGGTTCCTTTTTCGTATAACCTTTACGAGTCCAAAAAAGTGATAAAAGTATAATTGGTTACATTCTCACGTATTTACGAGCACAAGAAAGAATAAAGACTAATATCAATAACTTATTCGCATGTATTTATGAGCATGAGAAAGAACAAAGTCTAAGCTCATGATTGTTTTCATTTTTACGCAAGCTTTAAAACAAAAACAAAAAACTATGCTTGGGATAGATTTTATTTTTACACGATCTTAAAAACTAAACAAAACTATGCTTGGACCTGGTTTCATTTTTACACAAGTTTGAACTAGATGAAGCTATGCTTGGTCCTGGTTTCATTTTTACACAAGTTTGAACCAGAGGAAACTATGCTTGGTACTAGTTTCATTTTTACACAAGTTTAAACCAGAGGAAACTATGCTTGAGGCAGTTGGTTTCATTTTTACACAAGCTTGAACCACAGAAAATTATGCTTGGACTTCCCAACACATAAGACATGGATGGTCAGTACTTAGCCCCCAGCTTAAGAAGCTAGCGGCTCAACTTCAGCATGAAGTCCAGAGGCTATAAGCATTTCCCCCCAAGCTTCATTTCGTCCAACTTCAAAGGCGAATGAAAATGAAGCTTCAATTACTAGACGAAGGACTTGAATCAATAGAGAGGGAGAAGTTGTTTCATTTTTTAATGAGCTTGACACAGGATAAGAACTATGCTCGAGAATCCAGGTTCAATCCTTAGACCAATATTTCATTTTTTAATGAGCTTGACACATAAACATGAACGATGCTTGTAAGCTCTATTTATTTTTTTAATGAGGTTGCTACAGACACATGAAAACTATCCTCGCAACTGGTTTCATTTTTTAACGAGCTTGAAATCATAAAACCATGCTCAAAGATGGTCCCATTTTTTAATGAGCTTGAAATCATAAAACCATGCTCAAAGAATCTCTTCTTGATCATGGCTTCCAAGAGGACAATGCTCTGAAAGGACACCATGTCAAGGGACAAAACTCAGTCATGGCCTCCAAGAGATCTTCACGTGATGGAAGAAACACACTCTAGAAGGAACACATGTAGAGGGTTGCAATAGGGGTAAAGAGATCAGGCTCCAATAGCCCTATCGAAGAGATAGCCATGTCAACTATCAGATCTAACTCATAAGAGTCTGAGCATACAGTGAGAGGCTCATCTTCATCGGCAGCTGAAGGCATGGGATAAAATACCACATAATTGACCTGTGGCAGAGGTGATACCGTCTGCATATAAGAACCATTTAGGGAGTTCAATAAGTTGATGGTCAAGTCAGGGCCAAAAAATGAAAGTTGATCAATAGTCACCATTCTTCCATTGTGCGGGAAATATATCACTCGAAAAAGAGTGGACATAATAGCTTTCATGGCATAGACATAATCTCGCCCAAGGAGTAAATCTAAATCTAAGGGGTCTTGGACTACCATGACATCAACAAAAACTGTTTTCTCTCCCAAAGTTACGGGAAACTAAGGAAGGATCCCTAAAGGGTGACTGGTTCTTCTGTTAAAAGAAAACAGAGTCTGGGTAACTGGCACAAGCTGAGAATAACCAAAATCTTACCAAGCAAGAGAGGAAAAAATACTAATGGATGAACCTTCGTCTATCATCGTCTGAGGAACGTCCTAACCACAAACTTGCACTATAATATTGAAAGGAATGTGAGAGGGAAGATGAGGTCCAGTTAGCACATCCCAATTAAAAAGGATGGACTCGTTACTTGGAGGGGGTTCTACGGGAGAAGGAGGAAATCCCCCTAGCATGGTAGATTCTGTATCAACAAGAAAAACATGGGAAACATCAAGTTTACTCTCTTGCGAGAGAGTAGGATCGATTGACAATGACATCAAATTAACCACTTGGGTTTCATTATCCAAGGGGATAATGGGGTCGACATGTGGAAACGAATTGACCACTTGGGTTACACTCTCTAACGGGAGAGTGGGATCGACCGAGGATGAGATTGGATCGACCACTTTGTCAACTGGTTCAACTAAAGACATGACCAGATTGACTACATGATCAACCAGATTGACTAACAAAGGGGCCAGATTGATCAATCCATCAACTACAGGTGGGTCGAGAGAAAGCTTACTATAAGCAGTTGGAAGTTGCGACTGTGAAAAAGTCATGTCTTCCAGTAATTTCGAGGCTTTGTCCATGCGAGGGAAAAGGTGATTTTGATGACTCTCCTTGCATAACATACACGAGAACTTGACTCTACTTTTCTTCTTCCCAACGATACCTTGACTAGTTGATGGGAGGTCATCAACATGTCGTTTAGAGGCTGACGACATGGGTTGGGGAGGGTGTGTAGACAATGCTTCTATAACCTTAGATAGACTAAGGCAATCCTTAAGAATATGGATACCCTTACAAATCCTGCAAGGGTACTTGGGCTTACAGGTTGTTTGGGTGATCTTGGCATCATAAACACTCTTAGAACGATTAACAGTAACTGGTGGTTTTCCAACATGTCTAACAGTGGCTGGAATTTTAGAACCTTTCTTATTTTTCTTCCTCTTATTCTTCATTTTCTTCTTCTTCTTATCCACCGGGTTACTAGTTGTAGAGCTTTCACTCGGTGAAGAAGATGAAAAGGAAGACCTTGCAAGTGAAGAAGGTGAAGAAGATCTTACTGGTGAAGAAGGTGAAGGATCAATATGAGGTTGATTTTCTTGGGGGGAAGTGCTTACAACCGAAGCACTAGCTGCATTCGGGATTACCTGAGTGGAAAAAAACCATATTGGTAATCCAATTGTGAGACCTGGAAGGATCAAAGTAGGTATGTGAGGAGGACCAATGTTTCCATAAGAAGGAAAAACAAAAGGTTCCCCTGGAAAAAGGGTTCCTTCATTGGTCATTCCGGGAACTGGCGCCATTAAATAAATATCCAACCTAGAGTTTGCTAGGGAAAACAAATAACACACGTTAAAAATCTAGTAAGCAAACAAAACTTTCTCACAATGAACGCACTAGTTGGTGATGAAATCCAATGTCACGAGATCGAAGTAAGAAAGGGATTAGATAGAGAGGGTGGAAAAGTTACATTGACGACCTGCTTAATGGACTTACACCCTGGTGCAAGCTCCCACACATAATCGTGGGTATACCCTCCAAGGATCCCGAGTGAGTTTGGCCAACATCGATTCCAAGTATCTTGAAGACTTTCCCCTCCATAGTCTCCTCATGTAAAGAACCTAAGGAGAAAGGCGACTAAGGTTACCAACTAAAAAAAATATTCTTGGGGAAATAGTCTACAGTCCAATCCATGTGCAAAGGTAGGGTATCTAGCCCAAAATCAACATGAAAGGCTTCCACTCATCATTGTGGGTATACCTTAAAGCAACCCCCATAATACATGCAATCTCTACACCAAGACCAACGAAGCAGGGTGAGTAACTTTGCCAGTCTCAATGCGACCTCGTGATTGACCCTTGTGTTAGAAGGGCTTCCTAGGACAAAATGTAATAAGTGGATTTCACCGCTCCCTAACTCAAGATTCTATGTTTGTTTGCAGCTTTGGAAAGTTATCTTTCACACCTATTCCAAATCCCTACAACTAATCTCATGTAGGTTTGCTACCAGAAAATATAAAAATGTCTAATCAATTTTTATAAGCGCTTTATTTTAAGGTTGTTATTACTCAAGAGGAAAATGGCGTGGACTAGATGATGTTTTGACCAACTCTAAATAATGCAAAGAAATGAGAATGCAAATATTTCACTTTGATGAAAGCTATATTACAAGAAGGAGAAAACGTTTATCATTCCTAGATGCACAATGTCTCAATTTTTTTATTAAACTCATCAATATCAAGATTCTCAATAAAGGATCAAAAGAGACTATACACCAATACATGATTCTTGGCCCCCCGATCATGAGGGGGAAAAAGTTTTAGAATTCAAGACTAAAAAATGCCAAAAACCATGCAATTTCGCTACTTCAAATGCAAGTACGCCCCCAATATAATGTAAAGCAAGAAATTAAATATTTTTTGTTTCAAAGATAGCTAAAAGCAATAGCAAATCGATATGAAACAAAGCAACCCAAACAATTTTCTCTTTTAACACGAGCTATTCAATAAAAGAAAAATAAGTTATTTCACCAAACAATTCTAAAGAAAAGCAATTCTTTGTAATTGAAAGACACTCAAAGCAAGAGACCAAATATTTCAAAAGAAAACAAAGCAAAGATGTCTAAAAGTAGCTCAAAAACTATCAAGCAGACTGTAAACAGTCAAATACAGGCTCCAAAAGTTCATCCCCGGTGATCAAAACAAAACTGGGCATCAGAAGACAAAAAGACCCAATCAAAAAAATTTACAGGAAACAGTGCAGCCCAACAGTAGGGTACAGTGCAACGATTAAAGGTTTCAGCAGGCTAGCTATGGGGTAGGATGTGGAAAGTACGCACTGGTCTAAACAGTCAGGGTGCGACGATCTAAGGTTTCTGCAGGCCGCATATAGAATGCAGTGTGGAAATGCATGTAGAAAAAATAAAATGGGAAAAAGGATAAAGAGTCTAAACAAACTTTTAGATCCAGAAAGTCTGGATGGATCACCTACAGATTTAGAAAACAGAACCCAAGCAATCAAAGCAAGAAAGCAAGGAAAACTAGGAAAACAATCAGTTCCCCAGTGGAGTCGCCAATTTTATTATCAAGCTAACTGTTAAGTGCGGACACAAATCAATCCCCCTAGATTCACTATGAAACTAGAACAAAACAAGGCAGTGCACTACTCTTTCCTTAGATTTCAATTATCAAATGAGAAATGGATCTAGAACATACCTTTTAAATATCGAAGTTCTGAATTTTCCAATGAAATCCAAGCTCCCTCACGAGGCTCATGGAGAAATATCTATAAAGAAACACAAGCCAACAAAGACAAGAACAACAGAGTCTATTTGATATGAAACTATTTACGTAATCAAGGAATCATACAATATGAACAAATAACATTCATATAGGAAAGAAACGTATATTTGTATTAAAGAATGTGGAAGGAAGATACAACCAAATGCCTTGATGTTGTTGGGTTCCTTCCAATAGTCCCTCGCTTCCCACACACTTCTTGCTCCAAGGATTCTGAGACCATGGATCTGATAGCTACTCACAATCTATCTTGACAAATCAAAGCTCAAAGCCAATATACAAGTTCCAAAAACTCCAAGCTACAAAAACCAAGCTCAATCCAACTAACCTTCTCCATGAGAGCTCCTCTCCTCTTATAAGTTGAAGAGGATAAGGTGAGGATGTTAGGATGGTCCCACTAAATCATGAAAGCGAGTAAGATCCAAACCGTTCGGAGGCCACCTCACCATAAAAGATTCTCCTTCTAGAAGCATCGAGAAGATGCTCGTTTTTCCCACGAACAGGAATTTATGCACCCTATCTATAGATCAGCCTGTGGAAACTCCACAACCTAGCTTTAGAGCAAGGTGTGGAAATCAGCCATCGTCGCACCCTGTGTATAGTGCAACTTGCATAAATATTCGTTAATAGGGTTTTTACAAAGGAAAATACAATTTCTTCTCTCAAGGAAAGTTCTTCTCCCTTCTTTCTTCAGGAATTTAGGCCACTAATCCCTCTGAAGGAAACAGATAGGGTTACATCATTAACGATCATAGGGATGATGAAAATAATGTATAACAATAATCTGGTTATCTTTGATTCATACCAATTCCATGTGTCATTATACTTTTTTATTCCAGTTGAAGAGTGTTCTTATTGTCATCACATTATGTTCTTGGTACTCGTTGAGTCAATGCTGCCAAGTCATTTGGTGTGCATTACATTGTTCAAGGGAATTTTCACTTCAAACCATCCATCTGCAGTATTACCATATTCCATTCATGTGTCAGTCCATACTCATTTAATCCACCATCTCACATCACTTTCTTGTGTCAGTTTCGTGTCGATGATCGGTGATACATCATGGCCCTCCTTCGACAAGTATATTATTGTTGACTTCAACAGATTATCCATAAATTGGACTTAGAAACCAGTTGGTACCTTGGGACCTACATGCCTCAACAGTGGGCCTCCTCAATTTCAACAGTAGGTTTACACTATTGATCTCTGATCAAATGATTCCATGAATGTTCGACCTCAAATCATTTATTCACATTCGTTGGAATGTACTAAAAGTACCTTTGGAATCATTTCCATCATTATTGATTTCTGTCTCACTTGTTAATGATATACCTCAATGATTGGTAATCAAGTGGTTTATACCATGTTTGACATCAAGTCATATATTCACATGGCTAGAATCGTACCATTTCAGGATCGAGACGAAGACCCTGGGTTGGACGCTCACTTTGTTATGTGCTTTGTCCAACCTATGATGGAGATCATTTGAACATGTAAAAAATTCCAGTATAGTCACCATGTTGGTATTCGTACTGGTATATTTAATGTAACATAGATCCACATTATATTGATCTGTGGCTATGTTTTGTCATCTCGTAACTGCACTATGTATTTTTTGTGGTTGCAATCAGTTCATGTCATGGAGGTATGGATCCACATTGTATATCTAGTGGCTATATCCTTAGTCAGTATTCTCATGGATATGTAGTGTATTGGTTGGTGGCCATGCTTTGAGTCAACTCATATTCCGAGCATAGGTATGCTTGCCTCAGGAATGAAAAAATATATTTATATTGTTTGATGGTTGTTTGCAACTTCTGCCATGTTCTCCTAATCTAACACCCTTGCATTGAAAAAATTGTAAAGTGTTTCGACCATCAGTTTCTCTATGACCTCACACTTTAGGGGGCATCTGTTACACATAAAAAATCCACACTTAAGTGTCACGCCCTAAGTGTCGCAAGTGTCACAAAATGTCGTATGCACCTTGTTATGTGTCGCATGCACATTGTCAAGTTTCGTATGCACCTTACCAAGTTTCACATACATTTTTCAAGTGTCGCAACTCTTTGACACCATGAACAACATTTTCCATGATCCCTAAGTCACTTTGGAGGAAGAAACCCATCATTTCAATGTTAGAACCATTCTTTTCACTTGAAATTTCGACCATTTTTGGGGAATTTATGAGGGGTGGCACCCCCCTTTCCATGTATAGGGAGCATCGATTCTCCTCTTGCCATGTTAAGGGAGAACCACTAGTGCCCTTTCTCTATCTTAAGGGAAGCACCATTTTGGTTATAGGAAAATATGGTGAATCCCACCTTTTATTAAGGGACAAATCTGAAGGGATGAGGTTGGTTTGGGTCGAATCCTATCCTATGGAACTATCTTAGGATAAAATCCCAACTCATGGATCCATATCCTCAACCAATTCCCTAATTAGACCATGGTGGTTGAGACACCCAATCCTATAAATTGAAGGCATTTCCATGGTGCCAGAGGGAAGATTTCAGGTGTCAAACCTTTGATCCCGGGAGAAAGAATCCATTGAAGTATCAACATTTTGATCTCAAGACTTTCATGCAAGGAATGGGCAAGGATATATTGGAGAATATTTCTATGACATCAATGTGATTTTTAAGTACTTTATTTTGGCTTTCCATTCAATATTAACTTGGCCTATTCCTTTCTCTATTGTGTTCATGATATTGTCTATGCTTCATTTAAATAGGGTATAGATAGATCTGGTTTTTATATAACAAAATAAATATAAGTAAGAATGTTTTCCATTTTTTTTTAGGTCTCTTTGATCGTTGAAGGAATTGGAGCAGGGAGGAAAAAGGAAGGATCAACGAGGAAAAACTTTGGTAAACATGTTAGTCTCCCTCCTTCTATCTATAGGTTAATGGAATAGATCTATAAGGAAAGTAGCAGCCATTTTTTTACTTATGTATTTTGATCAAAGAAGTGGTCTTGGTCCAAAGGGGATCTTAACCTGTCCGCAGGGTAATATTTCTCATAATAGTACCTCCTCAGGGAATACATCTTTAAATTACCACAATATCAGTCGGTCCTCAATCTTAAGCTCTTTACTCTCTACGACATTGAGCACTTGTATTGCTTACAAGGGACACCCTCTTTGACTAAAATTCTTGAGTTGCAATGATGATATCTTCCTTACCAATATGGGATTTTGAATGACTTGCAACACTCTTTCATTGCCTTCTTCATATTCACATTCTAAAGTCTTTTCATGGTTATTTAATATTGCCTTGTGGAAATATAACCAGTCCATGTCTATCAACACATCATATGATCCTAAAGGTAGGATGTTTAAGGTTTCTTGTGTGTGCAGTCCACTCATTTCCAATGACATACCTTACTACCTTCGTTACCTTTCTCGTAGTCCATGTGGTTAAGTGAACCAACCATGCTTTTGCATGCTTGTTTCTCTATAAGGCACATGTTTCAACAACTTGAGGTGAAACAAAGTCTAGGTTAGAACTAGGGTCAATCAAAATAGAAATAGTTTGCTTGGAAATTATACCTTCCAATTCCACCACAAAAGCTTGGTGGTCTGCTTGTCGATTCTTAATATCTCCATATATCCTTTGCACACTCCTGGCCACATCATGTATTATAGTAGCCTCCTTCTTCCAAATTCCAGTTTTATTCTTTCTCTTCCAATCCTTTTGAGGCCCCTACCTATGCTTGGAGGCTCTTCCAAGGTATTAGGATCATAAAAATCAATCCTATCCTAATAGGACCGTGGTAATCAATTGAGGAAGAATTTTTTTTCTCACTTTCTTGTCCTTGAGGCAAGGAACATACCCAAACAAATCTAATAAAATTTTGGTGTAAGCATCCATGGTAAGTTTCCCCAACTTGCGTTTTTGGAACTTCTTAATCTTACCATCATAATACTTTTCCGATAGATATGCCTTCCTGAAGTATTTATTGAACTATTTCCAGGTCAACTTTCTTTACTTCAATCCCTTGACTTCTTTGAGGTCCTCCCACCACATGGAAGTTCCTCCATTCATATTGAATATGGCTATATATGCCTTTGTATTTTATAAGTAGTTGTGTACTAAAACATACTTCCTTAGTCCCAACAACCAAGGTAGGTGTCTTACCCTTCTTGAATTATTTTGTCAGAGAACTATGTGAGTGTCTCTTTTTATTGCTCTTGTGAACACTTGAAATAATGCCACTACTGGACATTTATTCTATAGTGGTCTCCCCCAAATGAGTCTGTGGAATTATCTCCACTAACATTTCTTCTCTTAGCATCTCGTTGCCATTTCTTGGAAGAAATTCTTCCCACATTATTGTGATTTCGTCCATGATTCTAGGCATCCAAAGGTTGTTGTAGTCCCACATTACTAATGGCTGAACCCTATTGCAAGTTATTTTGAATCTCGGACAGACTCTGTAGTAACACTACATTCAACTATGCTTTCTCACCCTGAGCTATCACGATCCTATCATTATCTTCTTTCAGACTTCTTACTATGGCTACCAAATATGGAGGGGTTTCTCATGGCCTCATGTCATCATACTCTTCATCTCATAAGTGTAAGGTGTCCTCCATACTATCTTACACCATTAAATTATGTTTTCCTTTAAGTATTTCCTACATGCTGAAGCAGTGAAACAATATTATCCATTATGTTTTAAATTAATTCACATAAATTTCTTGGCCTTATAAAACATCAATCTATCTTAGTAATCCTGAACAAGGATTCCTCTCCTTTTTATCATTCTTTCTCAAAACAACTATTGATACTCACAATTAAATCACTCAAAAATAGAGCATATACTCCTATCATAAAAAAAATCTTAAATAGTCATATGGCCTTTGGTGACCCATTCAAGCCTAGAGTTTGAACATTTCTCTGTTACCACTCTGTAACACACTTGACCCCCTAAAATCTCTTAGGCTAGTGGGATGTCATATTTCCACTTCCATTAAGCTTCAGATCTTGATTTTACACCCTTTGTTGACCTTTTTCTCTCGTGACGTGCACGTGGACTTATTTTTCTTCCACACAACATGCAACCATAAAAAATTCATAGACTCAACAATCTTCATTGCTTAACAATTCCTTGATGGAATTCCACTACACAAGCCATGGATAAATCTCCCTGAGCAGATGACTCTGACTCACCTTGTCCAACCATATCTATGGTTCATGGTGAGTCAGGTTTTCTCCCATTGAGTATGCAGGTCACACTTCCCACATTTTCCTTCCCCATTGAACTTGTCTGATGAATCTATCCTGGACAGATCCAACAATCTGAGTGGGGAAACCAACAATCCTAATATTCTTGACACATCAAACTATGTGATGATTCATGCCTCATTCATTATCTAGTTAATTATTGCTCGATGGGGTCTACAAACAAATCTACAATTGTGATCATATTGGGTTGAATCACCCACATATCAACGACTCCTATTCTCTCAGACTTCTTCCATTGGATGTGTATCACTGCATGCAGTCATGAGACTTCCTGAATGGTTCTTTCGATGAGAATCACCCCTATGGATCTGATGGTCCTTGGATCCTCACATCCAATGGTCAAAGATTTATCAAATATCACAACTGCTCAATATTTAACCGACACCAACACATCGAAATGGTTCCTTCTTCATAATGGATCATTTTAGATCCAACAGCTCTAAACATGTTGGCTTCAACATCAATAGATCAATGGTCCTGCTTATCCTTGGCTTTCAGCTTTGATATTTCCTCATTGGAAACTCTTACCACACATCTTCTCAGAATTTCTAGAACTCCACTCTCCCAATAGGCTTGTTGGTTTAGTGCATAGGGTGTCTATGGTATAGATCTCATCAACCCATCCTTCAATAGATCAATGACTCATATAATCTTGAAACCCTCCCATAAAAAATTCATCATGAATTCATATTTCGTGTTTTCTGAAGGGTTCACCTTCCAATAGGATTTTTTAGAAGCTAGGATCTCCTATGAACGGTCATGATTAACTCTTCCAACCGAATCAACGACTATCATTCCCCCTAGGTTTAAACAAGGATTCCAATAGGGTTCAAGGTTGTCTCTGGACTTAGAATTCATGTAGTCTTTATAGAAACTTTCCTATAGGGGTTTTAATTCAACTTCTTTAGGGTTTTAAACCACTTCTGGCAATCAAAAGACACTCTATCAGGGCACCCAAATGAAGATTTTATATCCTATAAACTTTCTATTTCAAAAGGGGCAGGAAAGAAAACACAGGATTATCAACATGCTCTGGCCTTCCTCATGAAATTATCATAGTTAATTCATTAGTCCTATAAGGGGACATTAGTACTCTCCATTCAACTCAGAACTAAAAACCATTCATCATTGTTAGACCATTAACATGAATATAATTTAGTTTACAATCATTAACAAACATTCAATTATCATATTCAGGAAAACACTTACCTGTTTAGTTAAGTATTCCACTAACTGGTCGACTAAGGGGAAAGACCTTTCCACCCAACCATAGGCTATGCTGAGCTTTGTCTTTCTAAAACAAGCCACCCCCATGCCAGGACATGTTACCACTGGGGGAATCTCCCAGTTGACTATCAAGTCAACAACATGATCAAGAAGGTTACTCTCCTTCACTCCACTAGAAACAACAAAAGTTTCCCTCTTCCCACTGAGCTCAGAGACTCCATGAGTTTATTAGGTACCTTCCCAATTGGATTTCCTTTGCACAAGGGAGTCCCTTCTCTGCTATATAGTCCCTCCATGACCTCCCATTAGAAGTGTCGATTTATTTCCAGTAAGCACCAAGTCATGACCCTCTTTTTCTTCAGTATAGATATGGGTCTTCTTTGTTCTAGGGTGACCATTCAAGCCTTGGGAAAGCTTCATATTTTCCTTAGGAAAATTTCCTAGTCTTTTGTTGCTCAAATATATATGTGTGAGCTTTGTCTTCTCACATGATTTACCATCTACCTGTGGGTCTATGAATCATCTCCAACATAATGTTCTCTATATCTTTGTGTGAATTGTGGGTTTCACGCTCCCGTCTTCTTGTGCTTTCTCTTTGTGTGTTGTACCCTTGTTTCTGTGTGGATTCACCGTGAGTGTGTCACCACACTCTCTATTGTTTTCCTCTTCCTCCTTATTCCTTCTCTTTTGTTGGAGAATCCTATCTACTCCTAGGGATCCCCATTAGCTTCTGTCATAAGTAAGCTCCAGGGTCAAGCTCCTGAATCGAAGGGGAAACTCTTTGTGTACCTCTGGTTGATGCTATAGTCGACCATTCACCCTTTCAAGTACCAATTTAGAAGGAAGTTATAACTTCTCAACTACCTTGGATGAATGCCATTAATGGGTTCCTTTTAGTAAAGCTAGACATGGTATGTTGTACATGTTTATGTCTTCAAGTCATGTGGGTGTAGGCTACATTGCTAGGAAAGCTTCCTATTTTTCTCATTAAAACTTCCCAATTCCATCTCACCATTCCCACTCATGATATCATGGTCAGTACTATAAGGCTTCCCTTCTTAGTCAGTTGTCTGGTGTTTTCATTAATCATACACACAATTACAAGCTTCATTAATCACAATAAATGAAGTCTTAAACATGATTACAATCTTGGGGGAAAATATGGTGTTACAAGAAATGTGTTGGCTTGACATTAGCCCATTATAAAGAGAACAAGATTCATCTCTTTGCATGGTGGAAAAACAAATTGATGTGAAAGGGTTATCCTTTGGGATTGCAAAGGGTGAGTTTCTTTATACATCGTTTTTGTTGAAACAAGTCGGCCCTTGCATTCACTCTTTGCATGCTAAAGTGACAAGTTAAATGAGTCCATCTTGGGTTTTTATTATTTTAGGGATGATAGTCTCTATAGGATAAGAGAATAACTAGTCATTGAAAGTGTGCCAACGATTTGAACCTTAGTGTATTTTTGGGTGAGCAATAAGTACCCAACTGTATATCATTTAATGCTTTTCATGTAGATGTGTACACCATTAGATCTAAAGTAACTTTAGATCGAATGGTGTACACGTCACCATACAAATAATTAAATTCTCTATATCTAGGTGTTTATTTCTCGTTGTATTTTTGCATATAGTTTTTTTATTACACAACAATTTGGTTGGTATCCATTCATTTCTCTAATGATTAATAAAAAAATATCGAAAAGCATCACCCTTTGAAGTTGCGAAGAGTGATTCCTATTTATGTTGCTCTCATTAAATGAAAGTGTTCTTGCACTTTCTCTTCATGCCTCTAATTAATGAATTAAGATATATCACTTTGATTTTCAATCAATGCATGTGAGGCTACTCACTCGCCTTGGATGTGAAATTTGCCTAATATTAGGTCTTTCACATTGAAGAAAGAAAATCACCAAATTGAAAGTGAGTAAGCTTGTCACTCGCATCTTTATTGTTGAAAGGGAAATGAACTAAAGTTTTTCCCCTTAGTACTTCGAGGATCGACACCAATCTATAAATCACCCACTAATAGTCACCCATTGATAGAGAATTTCTCCAAGTACTATGATCGAGTAAAAGTAAAAAAGCATTGGTGGGAAAGTGAGAAGGTATTTTGGAAGTACCGAAGTGACACTTATGCCACCATTCACTTCAAAAAAATGATAGATATAATAATAATGATGCTAATCTAACTCTATGAGGCGAAGTATTGTACACATATATTGGAATATTGGGTGACCTTGATGTACTAGGTACTGAAAAATTAGCTCGGTTCTCAACTAGGTCAAGATAATTTTATCTAACCTAAACATGAAAACCAAGAAGGTATTGAGTACTCTTGATGGATAGGATGATGAGTTTTATATGGAATATTACCTCATGGATATGTGTCTTCCTTGAACACTTTCCTAGGGATGGTTTGGACTTGGAAGCTTCCTTCACAAACAAGTCATGTTTGTTACCAATATTTGTGGATTTAAAAATATTTATCATTTTGTGAGAATATATGTGATAATTTATTGGGCCCTCTTTATGAGCTCACTTTTCTTGACCATGTCCATAATTTTCAGAGGGAACCTTCAAGGTGTTGGAGTAGATTGGTTATTGGTATGTTGAGAAAATAGTAATTATTTTTGAATCGATGGTTTCATAGAGTCTCCTCATCTACCACCCATGCATGTCCCGAATTGATTGGTCTTGAGAGGAGATAATATATTAGACAACAAGATATGGAGGAAACATGGAATTAAAAGGATACAAGATGGGAATGTTTGAACCTTACCCCATCACCATCATAATTTATGGTCTTTCCAATTTCTTGTTTGATAAACAATAAACAAGAGAGAGATATTTTATAAGTTACAATATAATACTTTCAAAGTGCATGATCCATTTAAGAAGATAGCTAATCATTTATAGTCTCAAGGCCTTACTTGGCCTTATTACCATGTGCATTTCCCCAAGGAAGAGATGGATCAAATAGCCTTATACTTTGATCAATTTATAGTAATAAGAGAAGGGGAAGTCAAGAAGCATTGGGCACTTAAGGACTTTCTCCACTTGGACCCAAATGGTATAAGCCAGTAGGATAAAGTATGTTCTTCCATTGTATACCTAAAAGGTACCAACATTGTAATCAATCCATGTAATAGTATTGAAAAGGTAGACCCATTGCAATACCAAACAATTGAATCCAATAATGTTATTGATGGTGGTAAAGACACTAGCACTAATATTGGCAAGTCACCTCTTGAGCCTACTAAGATAGCCTTGGTTGAAATTAAAAATCTAAGTGACACTCAATGATCCAGTAGGATCTAAGGAACACTCACAGAGTTCTAGGAGGATCTGGAAGGCTCATAGAGGTCCCATGGGTTTTAGAAAAGCTCAAACTTACAATGTCTCAAATGATCAAGAAAATGACATCATTGTGTAGAGCTCGTTGTCATCTTTCCAACGACACAAACGATGCGTCAAATGGAGTTCATATGAAAAAGTTATGAGCGATCAAAGTTCAGGTAAAACAAGAAAAGTCAAAGGTCAAAGTATAGGGCAAATAAATAGGTGACACGTGTCACCACTACAAGGGTGACATGTGACACTTACTTGGTAGCTGAATGGGAAAGGTACAAGTGGATCAATTGACAGTTGACAAGTGGCAGTAATTGATGCAATCCTAATTTGACATGTGGCATTGGAAGAGCCAATGAGAGGTCACCATGTGGCGACCCCTCATTGGCCGATATTGGCTAGTGAATATCAAAAGGTATGGAGTCAACAAGGTTCAACCCCATGACCTCTATAGTCACCAAATTCTTCACAAATCCCACTCTACTAACGTGTTACCACATGTTATTTGATAATGACATGGAAAACAATATATAAAAGTTTATTAAAAGTTTCATTTTGGTGGCTAAAGGGCTGAGGGCCTAATCCATCGACCCTTAGCCTTGGTCCATTACCATACCACATGGCCCATAAAACATTTCACATGGAGCTATAACCATATAATCCATGGTTATATATGTTACCAAAAACTTCATGTGATATATATGTGTGTGTGTATGTGTGTGCCACGTCCACAGGAAAGTTTGACGGTTATGATATATATATCATATGCTTTAACCATATGTCAAACAAATAAAAAAATGTCGAGATATGTGGTGGTTGGTGGGGGTAAAACCCCTAACTTACCACATATTGAAATAAGTTTTAATGAATTCCCCTATCGTTCAAGTTTGGTTACAAGAACCCAACAACTTGTAATTAAATGCTATCCACTAATTCCAAAATTTGGTTAGAAGGGGAACCCTATTTAATGGCATGCAACCCAACACAATGTACACACAATTTAATGCTAATTTTTTCCCTGTAATTTGTGTCGAGGGTACACGACACTTGAGGTAACACTGTAAAGCGTGTTAGGGGAACCTACAGAATTTCAAGTATTTTATATCAATTTTGTACAATTTTTCTCCAGGAATTCAATGGTGCACTGCATTTCTACATTTGAGCAATGGATTTTCGGAGTGTCTTCAAAATTTTATTTTTGTAAGCCTATATTGTAATGTAATTTGGAATTTTTAGATGATGAAGAATGATCATGCTATTTAAAGGGACTTTGAATATGTAGTGATGTATGCCATTTACATATGTAATTTGAGTTATTTTAATTTTTGTTGTGTCATCTCATTTACAGTTCAAATTGATAATCAGTTTATGGGTTTTATGGATAAGTAAGACATTCAAATGATATTTTGCAAATATTTAAGTGATCTTTGTTTACTAAATTTGGTTGGATGTTTATGTGTATTTAAGAATTAATTGGCATCTAAATATTTTTGGGTTGAATTGCTATCGAAGTTTTGTTGATATTTTGGTTCAAGCTGGTATAAGAACTTTTTTTTTATTTTCATATCATGTGGTATCAAGGTTGGTTTTGATGTTTATTTGCAAGTAGATGCTTACTCCAAAACTCAAGTTTGGTAAAGGATCATTTGAAGAATACATTCTTGAGATTGGTTTGAGGTGTGCATTTCGAAAGAAAGAAATGGCTTCAAAAAAAGATAGGGATTTTTATAATCCAAATCCTTTCAGTACTGAAGAGGCATTTTTTTCTACGTTCATGGAAATGAAAGCGATGGTGGAAGAAATGTATGAGGATCAAAATAAGGCCAAGAGAACTGGTGGTAAAAGCAAAGAAAATCCATATAACTTCAAGTAGTATTCAAAGAAGCCACATAACTTTAAGAAGACAACTACAATGAAGAAGAGAGAAGAAGAGAAGCCTACATGTTCTCATTGCAAGAAGAAAATACATAAGGAGGCAAAGTGTTGGAAGTTTCATCCAGAATTGAAACTGAAGTGCGCTTAGCCTAGAAAGGGTAATAAAAAGACCATGACCATCCTTGCACCAACTCAATGTTAGAATATAATGGATGTGCTCATTTTACCATTGACAATATCGCTATTGTCACCCAACCATAGGCCGACGCCACCCTCCGAGCACCTTAACCTTGACAGAGAATCACTTCGGAAGCAAACCCTAGGCAAGATATCCAAACAAAGGGTAGCACACCTTTCCCCAAGGATAGCGCACCAACAAGATCTTATCAGATAGTCCAAACCCTAACCAAGAGATAGTCCAAGCCAAACATGATCTGCTAGTTGCAGCAGCTGCAATGACATCTCTCCTCCAAACCTGCGCACAAAAATGGGCACTGCAATGCGCGCAAGTGTTGCTCTATAATTCTGAGACTGCCTGCCAGAATGAAGACTGGCCTCTTGTATTTATAGTAGTTCTAGATAACTGCCTGGGTCGACTTCTCATTCTGGGTATCTGTCTATTCAGTATATATTATGTCTTCTGGCCAACTTCTTCTCTTGGAGGCTAATAACCTAATACAAGTTATCCTTTTGAGTCGACATGTCTTCTAGGGTTATCAACCAACTCATTAGGGTTTCTTCTTGCTTCCCAGAGTATTCTGTTATTGTCAGGTTTACACGTGGAGGTAAATATCTCCCGCAAATACCATAATATCAACACTCCCTTCTAGCTAGGGAGGTATTATAGGTAATGGTCTTGAGCACAAACATACCATTCACCCGGTAGCATCAACATAGTTGTCTAGACTATCTCATGATTATATCATGAGCACCATCATCAATATCAGTGTCATCAGTTGCATCATCTCTCAAAACCATACTCTATCTGAGTAATCAGACATGATGCTCACTCCAAAGAGTGACACAAGATCCATTCTTCTAATCTAGAAGAATAAACGTTCTGAAGCATTTTCTGTCTGGGAAATCTTTGTTCATTGATCATCCATCTAGATGATAATCATTTTCAACATTGTTGATAGTATTCAAGGCAATCAGAACAATATCATTCAATAGAACACAACTGTGTCTATCCATAGTAGTACACAACTACAATCCAGTGGTACACTACCACACCAAGTAGCACATAGGTACTTGATCAGTGACGTGTTGGAAATACTAAAACAACTGAGAAGGGGGGGGTGAATCAGTTGTTTATGAGCTTAAACAATTTTATACTTTTTAAATATTATTTATCTTCCTTCAAGTGATCATCAACAATATACAACATATGGACAGTAAAAGTAAAGACCATCAGTCACACATAAAGTACACACAAAGACAGATTTTCATGAGGAAACCCATAAAGGGAGAAAACCTCTTCTTCTTCGAAATGATAGGCAGTCTTTTTCAGTTCTATACATCATTTACAATTGAGCACCAACTTAATGTGAGGCTGCTACCTCTGTTTTACAAGCTGCAACTTGTTTGAGAGCACCAACTCTCTGGTTTCTCTAGCACCCACTAGAAGGAAGCACCAACTCCATGAATATTCCAACACCAACTGGATGGAAGCACCAACTTCCAGTTACACAGGCTCCAACCTGCACAACAGAGAACACTTGTTCTCCCTAGAACCACCCTGCCACCCTGGTTTCTCTGGCTACAACCAGATGGAAGCTACAACTTCCTGTGTTCAAGCTCCTACTTGAACCTTCGAAGACAACAGTCCTCCCAAGCACCTCCCAACCACCCTGAAATATTTAAGAATGAATACACAGACAACTACACAGATAAATCAGTTCTTACCAGTCTTTTCCTATTCTATAAGTCTGATCTTCTTCAAACTATTCTGCAATTCTTCTCTTCCTCTGTCTGTTCAGCAGGTCTGCTCTGTATCAACTTTTTCTGTCATTCTGCTCTACTTCAACTTGCTCTGTTATTCTTCTCTGCATATAATCTCACTCTGCACATGTGTTCAAATTCATTCTGCGCATACTCTCCTTTTTCCTTTCTTACAGTTTCATTATTTTTCCTCCAGAACAACCAACCTTCCTCAATCTGTCTCATCTTCTTTTATGCATACTTCCCCGACGGTTCCACTTTGACTTCCCTCAGCCAAAACAAGAAAATCTGTCATTGCAACTGAAACGCTAACTGATTCACAATCATGAGTCCGTTTTGTTTATCAGATTCGTAATTGAGGCGTTAAATGTGTTTGGAAGAACAGTAACCCTCCGATCACATTCAAGCTTTATCCACACCGTTGGATGACCTTTATTATTCTTGCCTTTTTAAATCAGGTTTCGACATTCCTTATGATGTTGAGCTGAAGCAGATCTTTAGATTCCTCCAATGGAATCGCTCTGCAAATGCCCGATCCACAAATCCTTTCGCTCACCTTGTCATGGTCTCTGCACCTAACTGTGGTTATCCCCAACTCTCTATCGGGGTTCGGGGTTTCGCACTTCCTGATGTCGAGAGTTTCTCACCTCTCCAATCCCTGATTACCGATGCGCCCCTTTCCACGCGCTAGCCCTGCTGGCTATAGGCCTTGGCCCATATGACCATCAACACATGACCTCGGTCAAACCTCTCATCGGGGTTTCGGCGTTTTCGATGTCACCATGCACATGCCTACGGGATTCCCGATCCTCCGATCCCTGATGTGTCCCTTCACACGCTGGCCCTCCCGGCTCAGCTCCCGCTCATATGACCAACTCCCGTGACCACAACTTTATCCTGTCGGGGCTACGGGGTTCGCGAGTTTGAGATGCACGAACTCTTTGCTCCCAGGATCTCCGATATCCCGATATCCGATGTGAGATGCCAGTTGTCCTCCCACGCCGACTCCTCTTGAATCCTTGACCTCCGTCCTATCTGAGATCCACGGTTGTGGTCTCTTCTCGTAGTTCAGGGTTCAGCAGGCCTCGCACCCTTAGTCTCAAGACTCCCGATATGTCGAAGACGCTTGATCCTTTGCCACCTGTCCTTGCAGATGGACGGTTCTGATTAGGTCGGGTTATTACTCATCGTGATTTCGACATTTCTAATGCTCAAAGTTCTTGTCACTTCCAAATCACGATCCCCAAAACTCCATGAAGAAAATCAACGGTCCAGATCACTGCTTGATTTAACGGCTATGATTAAATCGCCATATCGCATATTGCGATTTCGGCATTTCTAATGTTCAAAGTTCTTGTCACTTCCAAATCGCGATCCCCGAAACTCCGATATGGATTTACATCAATGGTCCAGTTCCAAGGTTGATTTAACGACTGTGATTAAATCGTGATATCGCATATCGCGATTTCGACATTTCTAATGTTCAAAGTTCTTGTCACTTCCAAATCGCAATCCCCGAAACTCTGACACAGAATTGAATCAACGGTCCAGATCAAAGCTTGATCTGACGACTTAGATTGCATTGTGATTTTGCATATCGTGAAGTCAGGATTCCTGTGGATGAAATTCCAAAGCTTCTTCAACTCYCGATCCCCGATACTCTGACAAGAACTGTAATCTACGATCCAGATTCATTTTTGATGATCCAATGACTACTATTGAATCGTGAAAGCTTGTTGCAATGGGATTCCTGTCTGATACAGACTTGCCATCAATGACAACCATTCGCTGATTCGTTGTCTGTTGCCGACACGCATTCGTTGTCTATGCAATATTTGCCAACAATCTTCCCCTTTGGCATTGATGGCAACACAAGCACCCAAATGCCTTTCGGACTCGACTCTGCTCCTACTTCCGAAAGAGATCTTTTCTCCCCCTTTGACATCAATGTCAAAGAAGAAATATTCTTCCTCTGATCTTGTTGCAAAACAGACTCCCCCTGTCATCTATAAGCACTTAGGAAATTCACCAGATATTCAATAAATACTCCCCCTGACCAGGTGAACAGATTAGACACAAGAAATTATGACCCCCAACTTTTGACGAAGATATCCAAAAGGGGTCGCAGTTAATGGTTTAGTAAAAATATCAGCAATCTGTTCTATAGAGGGTATATAGTTCAGTTGAACAATTCTGTTTGTAACTTGTTCTCTGAGAAAATGATACTTTATAGGAATATGCTTAGTCTTGGAATGAACAATAGGATTCTTGGAGACACTAATCGCACTTGTGTTATCACAATGAATTGGAATAGG
>ML780180.1:103250-130535 GCA_009831015.1 Picea engelmannii | reverse complement strand
TTCGATTAGATCGACGGTCCATAAAGGTGACAGGTAGATGGCTTGGATTCCCTTAGGATTCAAGGGGTTTGGCTCTCGGAAGTCTCTCGTTTCCAAGTTTCACACTCCTTCGAATGTCGATGTTACGAAGGGCCTAATATAGTTCCATGTGTCCACCATTCGACGGTCTGGATGGGGTTTGGTCCATCAGGTCTTCAGAAGCCTTAACCCGTAGAACTTCACTTCGAGCTCCCTCGAAGTACTCTAGCACCGAAGTGTGGGATCACTTGACGCGTGTCCCCACAAGATATGATGGTCACGATTACTTCGGCCACCCAAGACTTCGGTGATCCATCACTTTGTACACTCTCCAACGTCTGAATACATGGAGTTTCAAAGGTCCTTAGGGTTATCCTTTGCATAACTATCCCAGATCTTACGGTCGTCAACTCTCGGGCGATCTCCCACTAGATCTCCGCTATTGCTTTCTCAAACTATTCCCTTAAGGGGATTTCTAGTCGCTTTCCTTCCTGATCTTTTCTGGACGTAGCTCTAACGGTCCCAATTTGTCTTGATGGTCAATCCAATGACACCTATAGCTTCTCCTATTACACACTTCTTCTTCTTTAAAATGAAGGACCCTTCATATTTTTCAAAGGTTTCGACCTTTGATCCTTTGGTTGGGATCTAACTATGCGGCCTCAATTAGTGCTATACCTCCTAATCTTTGTTTACTTCAAGGTTTTTAAACGACCTTGGCCTTCGAACTTCTCTCTACAGGTCTTGGTGACTTGGCTTCTGCCTATGCTAGTGGAATGTTATTCCTTCTAAGATTTTTCACTTCAAGGGACTTTATCCCTAGCGCATGCTTGAGCTTCTTCCACAAATCAAGAACCTTATAAGGTTATCGCCTTCTACACTCCTTTCTGAGTCCTCGTGCACAATGGAACTATCCCTCTTGATCTTTAGCTTGCTCGAATCTAAAGAGGTTCAGGTCTCCTACATGGTTAGAAACTTCTGATGCCCTTCTAACACTCCACGCTCATCCTTCTGAGCTTGTAAAGTTTGAAGACACTTTACCTCTAGCACACTCCTTGTGATTTCCTCACAACCCGCTACTTGGACTATTCTCGGTCTTCTGCAATCTTTACTGAGATTCTGTGCACAAAGGCAATGTCCCTCCTAATCTTTGGAACTTCTCAAAAAATTCTAAGGGTCTTGACCCTCTGCTTCTTTCGAAGACTTCTGGAGCCCTCCTGGAAATCCACACTCTTTCTCCTGAGCTTGGTGGATCCAAAACCACTTAAAACTTAAAGTTCTTAGTCCCTTTTATCTCCAAAGGAATTCATGTGCCCTCTTGACACCTCCCGCTCAATGCAATCCTTGAAGATCTACCCTTCATAGTATTCAACAACTATGTACAATGTGTGTCCTCTGCAATATATTTCAGTGTGTTAAGTAACCCTGAAGTACTCCCCCTTGAACTAGCTACCGGAGTGTTCAATAACACTGGGGTGTCTTCTATGACACTCTTCTCTCAGAACTCGAAACATAGTTCTCCTGTGCACTCCTTGCACCAACTCAAATCACTCCTTACTGAGCTTACAGAGTATTCAACAACTATGTCTCTTGTGCATTCTCTGCCCATACTTTCCTCACGAGTATTCAACAACTCTTAGGTTCCTTCTGAATTTGTAAATGTTCTGGTGTGCCCTCCTGAAACGTTCTTTATGAAATCAAAACAGAGTTCAAAACATGCACTCCTTGCGCTGACTACAGATTTTTGAATACTCTCTTGTGTACTCCTTGCACTTGCCTAAAAGAACCCATAATTCACAACAAACTCACAAAGATAGATAATTCTATCTTATTCCTGCAAATGGAATACATATATGCATCTATGGAATTCATAAAAACACACAGTAAACATTCATATACAAACATAAAACAAAAAAAACCTTATGTGCAGGGAAAAATTGTTTTTTATTAATGTATGTATACTCTGTACAATGTTTACAAATGCTATACTGCAATAGAGTCTCAGTTGTTCCTCTCCTATCCTTGGCTTAGAATGATGTTCAACCACTTTCATCGGCCTCCCAACAACAAATCTTAGGCATACATTACATCGATCTATACAAGAGGGCGCTCAACGAGATTTCCCTCCAAACTACACTAGTGGTGTCCAATCACCATTACAACAACTATCTATTGAGGCTAATTACATTGAATAAACATGTATATCTCATATATGAGGCGATGCTCAGGACATGTACAACTCGATCCTATTAAAGGAGATTTAACACTCGGCCTGTACAAAGGCACAACTTGGCCCTACTCAAGCCTTACATCAATTAATTATAATTAGATACATTGAATTTTAAAATTCAAGGGAAAAATGAGAGGGTTGGTGCCTCTCTCCCTTCTTGAATGCACGTTTATGTGCTGGATTGTTGGTGCATGCTGAGGTGGAAATATGCTCCTGCATCAGTATTGGTATTGGAAATGAAATGGTATTGGTATGGGCAATGGTATTGGTATTGGTATTGGCAATGGTATTGGTATTGGTATTGGTATTGGAAATGGTATCGACAATGGCATTGGTATCAGTATTGGCAATTCATAAGGGTATTGGAAATGCATATTGGTATTAGTATTCACATTGGCAATGTAATGGTATTGGTATTGGTATTGTCAATGCAATGGTATTGGTATTGGTATTGGCAATGGTATTAGTAATGGTATTGGCAATGCAATGGTATTGGTATTGGAATGCAATGGTATTGATAATGGTATTTATTATGCATTGGTATGCAACAGTATTGAAATTAGTATGCATTGTTATTGGCATTAGTATTTGTATTGGTATTGACAATGCATATTGGTATTGGTATTGTTATTGGTATTGGTATTGGAAATGCAATGGTATTGGGATTGGCAATGCAATGGTATTGGTATGAGATCACATTGGCAATGGTATGCAATGGTATTGGAAATGACATGCAATGGTATTAACAATGGTATTTATTATGCATTGGTATGCAATGGTATTGACATTGTATGCAATGCTATTGGCATTGGTATGCAATGATATTGGTATTGGAAATGCAATGGTATTGGTATTGGTATTGATATTGGTATTCACAATGAAATGGAGAAAAAACACAATCTAATGGTGTTCAAGTAAAAAATAGTAAGTAAAGTCATTATCATTGTAGTTGTTTTTATTGCAATCATTAATTTACTTTGTAATTTATTTGTCAAATTAACAAAATGGACTTTGGAGTTCGAAATAAACATGTTGACATGTAATAGGTGTAGACAAAAGTGCTATACTTGACAAGCTCATTATGTACCACATGGAATTTATGAAAAAATGGATTGATTTGTATGATAAAAAGAGAGAATAAGTGTTAGAATCAAGGAGACAATTTAAGAGATCGAACCCAATGAATACCCCATTTCCTACTGATCTACAAGGAGAATGGGGCAAAGATTGCACACTAGAATGGGTTACCGAACAAATTCAAAATGAAATAGAAGATGTAGGTATAGATTCAAACATAACAAAATATGAAGTCAACATGTATGTGGATGACATTGCGGATGACATTGGTGATGGGTGTGTTGGAATACGTTCCATGAAATTTCAAGAGAGTTTCGAGAAACATTTCGTAGATGTGAATGATGAATGATGACAATGAGACTGCATGATGAATGTCGATGCACATGTGGACAATCTCAAAGATTATGTGGGGACATCAGGAATCCTTGAGTCTTGAAACCCCCACATACCATCAAGGCACGTGTCTAGTCTAACCATGTCAAACTTCAATGAATACAGGAACAATTTGAAGAAATTTTAACGTTGGCCCCATTCACTTATCACCGTTAGACATTGGTGGATGACATTGGTGATGGGAATTTTAGAAGACATTCCATGAAATTTCAAGAGAGTTTCAACAAAGCCATATATCCCCTAACCCCTAAGCCTTTGACCCTTAAATCCTTAAGCCATAATCCCTCAACCTTAGTTAATCACTAATCCCTTAAAACAAAATCAGTAAATACCCTAACCCCTAAGCCATTTACCCTTAAACACTTAAACCCTAATCCATAAACCCATATGCCCTAAGAACTTAAACATTAATCCCCTAGCCCATAATCCCTAAGTCATTAACCATTAAACTACCTAACCCATAAGCGCCAAATCCCTTAGCTCTTGAACCTTAATCCCTTAAACCCTAACCCCTAATCCCTTAACCCTTAATCCATGTACCCCAAATCCATAAATCCCATAATCCTCAAAGCCCATATCCACTTAATCCCCAACACCTCAACTAATTAACTATTTAGGAACAATCGACACTAACTCTAGCTCTAAATCCGACTTTATTTCTAGCACTATTTTCAGTGCTATTAGCACCTACATGTTTTGGTCGACAAAAAAAATGCCATAAATAGTGCCACCCCGATAAATAGCGTCGATGCTTTCAAAAAATTGGAGAAAAATACACTAAAACAATCTTTGGAAGCAAAAAAGGGAGCAAATCACAGTGATTTGTTGTAGTACGTGGAGGATATCGAATATTATGCAGGGATGTCAAGCATTCTTGACTCTTGAAACCCTCACATACCATCAAGGCATGTGTCTCATCTAACCATGCCATATTTTGACCTAACCCCTAATCCATTGACCCTTAAATCCTTAAGCCCCAATCCCTAAACCCTTAAGACCGCAACCTTAGTTAATCATTAATCCCTTAACAAAAAATCCCTAAATCCCTAACCCCTAAGTCATCGACCCTTAAACACTTAAACCCTAATATGTAATCCCTTAATCCATAAACCCCTATGCCCAAAGCACTTAAACATTAATCCCCTAGCCCATAATCCCTAAGCCATTAACCATTAAACTACCTAACCTGTAAGCGCCAAATCCCTGAGCTCTTGACCCTTAATACCTTAAACCCTAACCATTGATCCCTTATCCATTAATCCATGTACCCCAAATACCTAAATCCCATAATCTTCAAAGCCCCTATCCACTTAATCCCCAACACCTCAACTAATTAACTATTTAGGCGCATCCGGCGCTAAACCCAATTCACTTCTCATCGTGCGGAATTGGTGGATGACATTGGTGATGGGTGTGTTGGAAGATGTTCCATGATATTTCAAGAGAGTTTCAACAAGCATTTTGTGGATGTGAATGATGAATAATGACAATGAGACTGCATGATTAATGTTGATGCAAACATGAACGATTTCAAAGATTATTTGGGGACATTAGGCATCCTTGAGTCTTACAACCCTCTCATATCGTCAAGGCATGTGTCTAGTCAAACCATGTCAAATTTCAATGCATACAGGAACACTTTGAAGAAATTTCAATGTTGGCCCCATTCACTGCTCAACGTGTGGCATCGGTGGATGACATTGGTGATTGGCGTGTTGGAAGACGTTCCATGAAATTTCAAGAGAGTTTCAACAAATCCCTAAATCCCCTAACCCCTGATCCATTGACCCTTAAAGACTTAAGCCCTAATCCCTAAAACCTTAATTCGTCAACCTTAGTTAATCACTAATCCCTTAACAGAAAAGCCATAAATACCCTAACACCTAAGCCATCGACCCTTAAACACTTAAATCCTAATCCCCTAATCCATAAACTCTTATTCCCTAAGCACTTAAACATTAATCCCCTAGCCCATAATCCCTAATATATTAACCATTAAACTACCTAACATGTAAGCACCAAATCCCTTAGCTCTTGACCCTCAATCCCTTAAACCCTAAACCCTAATCCCTTAACCCTTAATCCCTAAATCCCATAATCCTCAAAGATTTTATCCACTTAAGCCCCAACACATCAAATAATTAACTATTTAGGCACATCTGACGCTAAACCCCATTCACTACTCATTGTGTAACATTGGTGGATGACATTGGTGATGGGTGTGTTAGAAGACATTCCATGACATTTCAAGATAGTTTCAACAAGCATTTCATAGATGTGAATGACGAATGATGACAATGATACTGCATGATGAACATTGATGAAAACATGGATGACCTCAAATATTATGTGGGTACATCAAAAATCCTTGAGTCTTGAAACCCTTGCATATAGTCAAGGCATGTGTCTAGTCTAACCATGTCAAATTTCAACGCATACATGAACAATTTGAAGAAATTTCAATGTTGTCCCCATTCACTGCTCACCGTGTGAGATTAGTGGATGAAATTGGTGATTGGTGTGTTGGAAGTCGTTCCATGAAATTTCAAGAGAGTTCTAACAAAGCTCTAACTCCCCTAACATGTGATCCATTGACCCTTAAAGTCATAATCCCTAATACCTAAACCCTTAAGCCCTCAACATTAGTTAATCACTAATCCCTCAACACAAAATCCCTAAATCCCCTAACCCCTAAGCCATTGACCTTAAACACTTAAACACTTAAACCCTAATCCATTAATCCATAAACCCCTATTCCCTAAGCACTAAAACATTAATCCCCTAGCCCATAATCCCTAATCCATTAACCATTAAACTACCTAACCCGTAAGCGCCAAATCCCTTACCTCTTAACCCTTAATCCCTTAAATCCTAACCCCTTATCTATTAATCATTAATCCTTGTAACCCAAATCCATAAATCCCATAATCCTCAAAGCCCCTATCTACTTAGCCCCTAACACCTCAATTAGTACACTATTTAGGCTAATCTGGCACTACATCTAGCGCTATATCCGATGCTACTTTTGGTGCAATTTCTGGCACTAAAAGGGGCATTATTTCTGACGATAAAGGGGGCGCTATCTCCGACGCTAAATGGGGTGCAAATACCAACTCTATTTCTAGCTCTATTAGCACCTAATTTAGTGCCTAAATTTTGTGGCCAGCGCAAAAACGCCATAAATAGCTCCATCCTGATAAATGGTACCGACTTTTTCAAAAAATTGGAGAAAAATACACTAAAACCAACTTTGGAAGCAAAAAAGGGAGCAAATCACAGGGATTTGTTGTAGTGGTTACCACTATGTTATAACAAAGTCGTGGAAGGAGAACCCCAATTGGATGAGTCAAAATCACATGAATAGATGGATGCAGAGATCAAGACCAAAGAGTTTGACATCTCGATAGATGATCATCCAAAAATCGCCAGAGTAGGTGACTATTGGTATGACAAGCAAACCAAAGAAATAATTGACCTATTGAAAGAATATCGAGACATATTTGCACGAGACTACAAATACCTCAAAGGATTGGTACATGATATGGGTGAGATGAAAATCAACCTCATGCCTAGGGCCAAACCTATTAAAAAATGGCCATATAAGTTGGCGCATATATACAATCCCATTGTCCAAAAATAAATTGAAGCAATGCTAGATGTTGGAATTATATACTTGATTTATAAGTCAGAATGGGAAAGTCCAATGGTTGTACAACCCAAGAAGCACGACCCAAAGAAGCTGAGAATCTGTGTCTACTTCCGAGGAATAAACAAACTCACAGTAACTGATCCATTCCCGACACCATTCATTGATGATATCATCGACAAATTTGTGGGACATGAATGCTACTCCTTCACTAATGGATTCTTCAAATACAATCAAGTACCTATAGAACGATAAGATTAAGAAAAAAACTACATTTGTCTATGAGTTTGGATCATTTTCGTACAAAGTAATGCCACTAGTCCTTAAAAGCGCCCCAATGGTATTCTCTAGGATATTAGTAAAGGCACTCCAAGAATATATTTAAAAAACAATGGTCGTGTATTTTGACGATTGGACTATTTACAACCTACTCAAAGATCACATGCAATGGTTAAGAATGATGTTGGAGAGATGCAGGAAAATTAAGTTGTCATTAAACATCAAAAAATGCATTTTTGCCACACCTATAGGCATAATCCTGGGCCACATTGTATGCAAGGATGGAATTAAATTTGACATGGCCAAGATCAAAGTCATCCTTGACTTGAAACTACCAATTAACTAGAAGCAAATCACAATCTTCCTTGGACACACTGGGTATTATAGAAAGTTTATTCGACAGTACTCCGACATCACTTTCCCGATTGTCGAGCTATTAAAAAAAAAGTCGAGTTCCACTTGAGCCAAGAATGTAACAAATCTTTTGAATTACTAAAACGAAAAATTGGTAGAAGCACCATACATAATATTTCTAGATTGGTCAAGAAAATTTTGTGTTCATGTGGACGCACCCAATGTTATTGTCAACTTGGTCTTAGCCCAACCTTATGACGACATGGTTGACCACCCAAATGCATATGTCAGTCAAAAATTGAATAAAGAAGAAAGGAAATACTCCACGATAGAACATGAAGCTTTAGCAATGATTTTTTCCCTAGGGAAATTTTGACACTATCTATTAGAAAATCCCTTTATATTTTTCACAGACCATCAAGTGTTGAAATATCTAGTGAATAAACTGGTCCATCAAGGGAAAAATTGTTGATGGCTTCTACTCTTTCAAGAATTCGAATTTGAAATAGTAGTCCAACCTGAAAAGAAGAACATTGACTTGGATCATCTCTTCGGACTTGAGATAGGGGAACACCCAACGAGAATAGATGATGATTTAGCGGATGCAAACTTATTCAAGGTTGAAGCAACTCCCAAAGAACTACAAGAAATTGTAAATTTTCTAGAAGAAGGAAGACCCCTGATGATCTCCCAGCTAACAAATGAAATATTCTAGCAATGAAAGCTTCTCTATTCACTCTCATGAATGGATACCTCTACAAGCTAGGACTTGATAATATTCTACGAAGATGTGCATTACAACATGAACGTGAAGACATCATTAATGAGGCACATGAAGGCCCAATAGGAGGTCACTTTTAAGTTGACTTGAAAGCCATGAAAATCCTTCAAGATGGTCTTTGGTGGTCAACCTTACACAAATATTGTCAATAATAAATAAATAAATGTGTTACATGTTAGAGGATAGGCCCACCATTATGGAAAAATGAAATGCCCTTACATTTAGTAAACTCTAGTTTACCATTTGAAATCTGGGCCATTGATCTTGTCAAACCATTCCCAAGAAGAGAAAAAAGGTCAGGAGAAAAATACATCATTACAATTGTCAAATACTTAACCAAATGGGAAGAAGCAGAACCAGTTGAAAACCGCACAATGGAAACAACTGCAAAATTCATTTACAAAAACATAGTAACCATATTCAACTACCCCTTGACAATAATTATGATCAAGGAACTCACTTCATCAATAGTACATTTGAAGTGTTGCTTAATAAATTCATGATCGACCATAGAAATAAAATTGCATATTTTCCTCAGGCTATTGGTGTTGTCGAATCATTTAACAAGACATTACACAAAGGGTTAATGAAAAATATGTGGACTTGACATATACAATTGGGATGATAAAGTTCCAGCAATAATGTGGGCCTACAGAACAATGTACAAAATCTCAACTGGTTAGACGCCCTTCAAATTAGTATATGGTCAATAAGTAGTAATCCTACTACACTTCTGGGATAATTCAGATAACCTCCATCCTGGAATTTGACCATGTGATTAATACAAGACAACACTTCTACCAAAGAAACCAATTAGAAGAAGAAAGGTTGTTGGCATAACAACATCAGAAAATTCAAAAGAGTTAGCAGAAAACTTGGAATGATCGACACCTTAAAAATAAGGATATAAACGATGAAGACTTGGTACTGTTACATGACAATTGAGGGCTACATCGACTTACCAAAAGAAATTCCAATTTTTGAATCCCACAACATTTGAGTTGAACTTTCTAGCTGCTAGCCATCAGTCAAGGACTCTAGAGGTAGTCATGGAAGGATCAAAAGAATCTCATGTATAGGTCAAATCATCTTCGTCACCTCCAAATGTAAGAATGGATGAGTGGGAAATCCCTCAAGAGAAAAATGATCAGGAAGTACAACCAACAGTCAAGACATGAGCTAGCCACCGACAGACAAGCAAATGGATTCCAACAATGCTTGACATCAACATCTTTTTTTTCTCTGATTCTGATTCTCATTCTCATTCTCATTCTATTTCCCCCCTTTCTTGAGATGAGAAAGGAATTGAGGAGGGGGAGAGAGACATTATAGGGGCTAGTTGGCCCTGCCGGTCGATTAGCCAATTCGACTGCAGTATTTCATGAGGAAATTCGATCAAATAGTCAGCTAGAGTCAACTGATTGAATAATTACAAATGTAACCAATTGGTAACTATATATATATATATATATATATATATATATATATATATAATGGAAAGACAGAGGTTATTATGAATATAATAAAATGCATTGATGGTTCTATCACCTATTGTGTATGTCTCTCTATATGTCTATGTGTTCTTCGATATGATGTTGTAGTGTGTATTGCTATGTGCAAGGATCTATTGATAACCTTCTCGTACTTTCCCTTAGACTACAACAACCCCTTACCTTGTCTACTACTACCATGCATCCCTTGATATTCAAAGTGATGAACAAGTCAAAAGGTCTAGTTGAACATGCTTTGAGGACCATGTTCAATGATTTAGCTAACCCTGAAAGTGCTTTCATCATAGATTTATTTTGGTATAGGTACAACATCAATGAAATCCCACATACCGACTATCTATTACCATCTAATGAAGGTTGAAAAAATGTTATATTCTTTTCACTTCATGTGCTTCATTTCTTTGTCTCATGTTCCACCGTTTGAAAATGAATTTGTTGATAAAATATTTGGATGGACTCGTCAAGGTATTAGGATTTCCATACATAAGTGCTAAGGATTTCCTATATTTGATGAAGGACAAGAATCACCAGCTTTATCCCCTCTTCCTTAGCATTTCATATTTCATGTTCCAAAGTAGATGAGATTCTGGTAAACACATTTCAAGAACTAAAGAGGAGAAACATTCAAGTTCTCATCAATGGAAAGCATCTTCTGAGTGCCAATGGGATCGACATGCCCTTGATATATCCCATCGGAGCGCTCTTTTCTTCCACATAAACTAAAGAAAATAGTTATGAAACTTATGCTTAAATTGGTCTTGAATTCCAACTTGATAAACATGTTCCCATGGCATATGTGTGCATGCTTTGCATATAAAATGATTTCATGTGCTTCCCTATGTATTCATCCACTTGGTGTTTGCATTTGTTTTATATCCTTGATTTGATAGGAATTAGAGACCACAAGTTGGTTTCCCACTTGCAAAAATAACCAAATTCACATGCTAATTACTCATGGCCACCTTGTGTCATGGGTTTCTTGAGTTGTTGTTCAAATGGTCTATGTACACATGACCCATACTCCATCTGGTCAATGTTTGAAATGATGGCACATCATGTAGTGATGCAAATACCTATGCTCTACATTTTATTTCCAATCTACTTTAATGTGTACATACTTCCACTGCTCTTCTCAACACTACGTTGTTAAAAACAAATGCATGTGGATCAAGAGTTGAAAATTTACAAGTATTAGTATTGTGTAGACAAAAAATTATTTTGCCAAAACCTCCTCAGCATTAATCTTCTATAAAACCGATGCATATGGATTAAGCATGAAAAATTCACTAAAATTATTGAATAGACAACACATTATTTTCAAAAAAAAAAAAACTTCATCTCAAAACCAAAAAAATAAAGTCGCAATTAGGTCTCACTTCCTCTCTATGACATGACAATCCCTAAAAAATACCCACTAACTAAATTATCCTAATTATAACAATAAATTCCAATATCTAATTTTAAAATGATAATTATGGCAATAAATTCCAATTTCTAATTTTAGAATGAGTATCAAGACCATTTCAAATTTAGAATGATTATCAAAACCAACTACTACATTATAGAATAAAAAAGTATAGTGGTTTTTCATTGCCCATAAAATTATGTTTGGTTGTTGTTTATTTGTAAAATGTCCCTAAAATTCTATGTTTGATTTCCACCTAATCTTTTGCTTTGTGTCGTTCTCTTAATTGAAACTAAATTTTATGTTTGATTTTCATCTAGTCTTTTGCTTTGTGTCATTCTTTTAATTGAAATTATTGAAAGTGAACGTTCTTATGAAAATGAATATTTTAATTAATAACATCTTATATTCTTTCAAACTTTAGACCACTATTTTTTTTTTCCTAAATCCACCTTCTATTCTTCTTCTTGCTTATCCAATTTATCATCACTACATTGCTTCTGACAACCAAATTATGGGAACATTGCATCATCTTGACTCCCTTTGTAAACTTCTTGTGAATCATAATAATCTTTACTCATATTTTCCTGTAATTTGCTACAACAATTTTGGAATCAATTATTGATGCTTTACACAATTATCTTACCGTGATCAGTTAAGTCCTCGATATTAACTTCTATTGACATGATTCTATGTGAGGGCCTTGAGGAAGCATAGTTACTCATGCCTAAAGAGATTCAACAATAACACAAGTAGTGCATGTTCTTAACTTCCATAACATTAGTAGTGCATGTCCTTAACTTCCGTATACCAACCAAGGGTAAGGACTAGTTGCTATGCAATTTTTTTACATGAGAAAACATAGTTTTACGATGGAATATGAGAATAACAAGTCCATGGGTTAGTGAAAAAAAATAAAACACGAACATGACAAATGATTTGGGGAAAATAGATCACACATGGTTGGGCTACAGTGTACATGAATTTTTTGGAGGATCAAGTTCAAGGATTTAGTATAATCCATACAATATAAATATAATCCCTTTTCTAATCACAAGAAGTGGCCTTAAGGTACAAAGTAGAATAAATAGTTCCAGTTTATTACAAGATTGATAGAATATTTATGTGATTTCATATTGAAATATTGAAAAATGATTGACTGGTAATGAATTGATAATAATTGATGATATTACAACGAGCCTTGTGATGGTATACTTATATGTATTCATTGGTCACAAGGTGAATGGGTGTGTGCCATTTGACCTTTCATTAACCTAATGCTTTTATATTTATTATTATTATTATTATTTATATTTTTGGTATCACTACATTTATTACATTTCCACTCCCTTAAAGAATTATTTGTCTTTGAAGCATAATAAATAGGATTCTTGTAATTGAGCATGCTTTCTTGGTGGCATAATCTTTATATGGCTCTAGAGGTTTGACTAGGTTCCCAATTTAAGTGTTGGCAAGGTCCCTTTGTAATGTGTGCATCATATTTTGAAGTATTTTCACCTAGTTTTTTAACGTGAAACCTTGATGCTCTTTGGTAACACACTTCCTTTGCTTTTTCCATTGTATGTTCATATGTGTTTGTTTCCCTTTTCCATTAATTGTAAGTCACTTTTCTTGTGATGAAAACTTTCAATCCCATATAATTTACAATGTTCTCCTTGCCAAGTAAATTCCATAAACTATTTTTTTCTTGGACCTTGGATCTTAACAACCTTGAGACGAGGCGCATATATTTTGTAGCTAGTTCTTATATTTGGTTGTTTTCAGTAATAATTTCTTTTTGAGACACTTCTTCTTCATTTCTATTATGTGGTGTGCTTGAGATTAATGCTAGCAATACTTTTGGTACTTCTTCCTTATCAATCGTTGTTATTTTGATTATAATATTATTGGGTCAAATTTCTTTACCCTAATTTCCTTTGTGATTTGTGGAGGATGAATTTGGCCTCAACGACAATTTTTTGTAAGTTGAGGGTGTTGATTAAGGTTGGTTGTCATTGATCTCAACCCTTGAAGAAAGCCCGGTAGCACAAAGGTTTGGGTAATGGACCCAAGTTTGGTTGATGTAAAGATGACTCATTATTGTCTTGTCATGGTTGATAATAAGTACGAATGGATGAACTCCAAAGTGGTCCCCTTATGGTGAAATCCCTCATGGGAAGATGCTTTGCAGATTGAGTTATCCTATAACTATGGTAAGAGAACCCATGCTTATTTGTGGAATAATTAGATGAAGGTAAGTGAATTTTTTAGTGAAACTATCCTAGATGGATAGTTCTTTCCATTCCATTTCCGGTGGTATGTGGAACGTCACATAACTCCTCATGGTTAGAGAGTTATGGCCATGAGAAGTTGGAGAACCCGGGTTTGGGTAATGGACCCAAGTTTGTTTGATGGATAATGGTATGAGTTTTGATATAATTTTAGGTAATATTATTCTATATGGATAGTACATGTCATTCCATTTCTGGTGGTATGTGGAACATCAAATAACTCCTCATGGTTTGAGAGTTATGGCCTTACGAAGTTGGAGGACCCTCATATGTCATCTAAAAGCCCCAAAAGGTCAAAGTAGTCAAAGTGGTTTAAGAGATTTTAGAAGGTAAATAATAAAGTGAAGTGATGAGTGTACTATAATTCAAAATGAATACAAAATAAATTATTTAAATGATAAATTTAATGGAGAAATTAGAAGTGGGTTAACCCTAAAATAAGGAAAGTGGGCAAAGTGACCTAGAAGATGTTTTTAAGAACGCTACTTGGAGAGTATCAATAAAAGGAAAGACTCTCTCATTTCACATCCCACTTGAGAATATTGAATATCTATAGGTTTCTGAGGTAACCAAAGGATATCTAACCCAAATTTCTGAGGGAATGTGAAGAAAAGAAGGCTGAAATTCAAGGAAGGATAAATTCTTTTGATGATGTTTTCTAAGGTATGTTATTTACAGGTCATCTCACCATTTTCGCAATAATTTTTTTTCTAGAATGATTCAGACCATGAAATTGTTATTCCATTGAGGAAACATATCCAAGTATTATTAGTAAAAAATTCATCTTGTGGGTCGTTTAATTTTTTGAGTTACACTTCGTGGAAAATAGGGTTTGTGGCTAGTCCTGAAACTAGTCTAAAACATGTGTTTTGGGTAAAAATGTCATAACTTCTTCATAACAGATCTAAATTCAATAAGACCAAATATGTCGGTTAGAGTACAGTCTTTAGTATTCTGTGTAACAGTTTCAGATGGATTCAACAAATATTCCGTGTAGAGAATGCTCTACAAGGTTGCTCTCTAGAATAAGCCATAATTCAGAAAGGTATGTCATTTTTGCTATAATTCCTTTTCTGAGAGGTTCCAAGTAGTGACACCGGTAGGAATTGCATAAAACACACTGAAGAACATTGTGTATCCGTTTCATATCTTTATTCATTACAGGTACAAAGTTTTGATTATTTCAAGTTAGGGTTGTTGACTAATCCAAAACTAGTCATGTGAGACTAAAGAAAAGTTTGATGAAAATGCTAGTCTTTTGTTGTTTAAAGTTAAGGTGTGCAGGTATGTGATCATATACACCAAGTCTATTATAGAGTTACAAATCATATTTTTATGATTAAATTGATGAGTGATTTTGTTTGAGGTACAAGTTGGGTACATGGTTGAGACAAGTAGTTGATGAGTTGGCACATACATGAGGTGTATATTTGATGATGTTGGTACATATTGATGAGTCATAATTGATGAGTAGTTGACACATGATTGGTACATGCTTGGTTGCACTTTTTTATGGTATAGGTTGATTACAAGTTGTTTGGTACAGGTTGGTGCATGGTTGATGCACTTGTTTATGGTACAAGTTGATTACAGGTTGAGGTACAAGTTGATGCACGGTTGATGCATGGTTCAGTTTTATTGGTACAGGTTTACAATGGTATATGTCACAGTGATAGTGTGACAGTGGTTTCATCATTCCACTTCTACTTTAAGGCGGTTGGGCAGGGCAAGGATAGGTGGTTGTAGCCACCTTCCGTTTGTAGCCAGAGAACATAGGGGGTTGTAGCCTCCTTCTGGTTTTAGCCAGAGAATTGGGGAGTTGGAGATTCCCTCAGGTTGTAGCCTGAGAAACTAGGGGGTTGGAGCCTCCTTCTAGTTGCAGCTGGAAAACAAAGGAAGTTGGTGCTTCCAATGAATGTAATTCTTCAAGACATATAAGAAAACAATGTTGTATTGTGTATGTGTGTGATTGTTCATTTCTTATTGCTCATTATTGGATAATAATTCTACATTGATATAACACTTGGATTGTGTGAAGAAAAATGATTATAATTACGCTATTACCGATTCACCCCCCCTCACAGTAATCCAACAATTGGTATCAGAGCAGGTTCCTTCAAAAATTAGTTTAACCACTGAAAGGTAGGTCATGGAGAGAAACAACTTGTATAAAAATGGAATACCATAGTTTGATGGACATAAGTATGTTTTTTGGAGCATAAGGATGAAGACATATATACATGCACAGGGATTTCAAGTTTGGCAATCAATTGTAGATGGATACACAACACTAGCAGTTCCACCAACAAACGACAAAGCAGTGAAACTCGGTGAGAATAATTCCAATGCCAAAAATGCATTTTTGAATGGTCTCAGTGATACGGTATTCACCAAATTTGCACATTGTAAATCTACTAAAGAGATTCGGGACAAGCTTCGAAATATTTATGAAGGAGATACAAAAGTCAAAGCAGCAAAGCTTCAAACTTACAGAGGTCAGTTCGAACAACTAAAAATGAAGGAAGATGAAAATATTGCAGCCCACTTATTACGAGTCAATGAAACAGTGAATGCAATCATAGGATTGGGAGAAGAAATCAAAGAATCTGTAATTGTTCAAAAGGTACTAAGATCTCTTCCTATGAGATTCAACCCTAAGATATCAGCACTAGAAGAAAGATTGGATGTAAACTCAATAAGCATGGATGAACTTCATGGAATATTCACAACATATGAAATGAGAACTGAACAGGAAAATCTAGATGTAAAAAAAGCAGCCTTCAAAGCATCTAAAAGATCAAAGCAAAAGAAAAGACAACAAGAAGAATATAGTAGCAACAGTGACGTCTCAGAAGATGATGAAGAAGTGGCCAACTTCATCAAAATACTGAACAAGGGAACCAACGGTAGGTATAGAGGTAAATTTTCTTTAATTTGTTTTAATTGTGATGGTCCTCATAAGAAAAAGAGAAATGATGAAGGTTACTCAAAATGAAAACACACATATAAAGGCAAAATAACTACAAATAAAGTTTTCAAGAAAAGCTTGTGCACCAAAGAAGACATCTCATCATCAAATGAAGATGAAGTCAATGACAGTGAGACGGGAAGAGTTCTATTCATGGCAGTAAAAGAATCTCACAAAGAAGACTCCTAAGAAGAATATGAATAAGTCGAAGAAGAATATGAAGGAGTCAAAGAAGAAATTGAAGAGGCGGAAGTTGACTATCGAGAAGAATTAATGTGTGCCATAGAAATTATCATAAGAGAAAAGAAGAAAAACACGAAACTACAAGCATAAATAGACAAGAAAAAGGACACTTGAGAACTAGAACAAATGATCACAAAACTAAAGGTTCAAATAGAAGAAGATAAAAGAATTGAAGAAGCACTCAAAGAAAAGCTAGAAGAAAAGGACAAGATCATTGGAAACTTGGAAGGAGAGATTGTCACACTAAGAAAGGATATTCAAAAGAAAAATATGCAGAATAGCTCAAAAGTTTTGGATGACATTATCAGCAGTCAAAAATCTCATCTTGACAAGACTGAACTTGGATACAATCAGATAGAAAAGGGATCAAGCTTAAAAAAAACAGAGCAAGAAACATATCCAAAAGGCTATGCAGAAACAATCAAAGGGGACATAAGCATATACAAGGAAGATTACAGGGATACTCCTCCACCGAGAAGAGTTAGATTTCAGAATCAACAACCAACAGATAGGCCTCAAGAAGAAGAAGGATTCATAAGAACACCTCCTTTCAGAAGATCCTCAACTCCCAGGTATCAAACTATATTTTTTGGTTTATGTTATGCATGTAATAATTTTGGACATAAAGTTGTGAATTGCAGAGCTAGCAATAGGAACAATAACAATTTTGAGAGTCATACACAAAGAGGTTATTCAAGAAGACCTAGTGAAACACAGAGAAGAAATTACAACAGGTTTGAACCTTTGAGCACTAAAGTGGAATGTTACAAATGCAACAATTTTGGACACATGGCCAAAGATTGCAGAATGACAATCCCTCCTAAAGAACCTCAACAAAATAACAACAGTCACAGACAGGAACCTCAGAAATGACATGGATTAGAAAGCAAGATCAGTATAGCAATGAAGAATGCACACTCGCTCTACAATCTAAGCAGAAGAAACGTGGTTGGTATGTTGACAGTGGATGTTCAAAACACATGATAGGTGATAGAGACAAGTTTCTTACATTACGAAAGGATAGAGATGGATCAGTCTCCTTCGGAAATGATGATTCAGCCAAAATCATTGGAAAAGGCACAGTCTGAATTGAGAACAAGAATGAAAAGGAAGAAAATGTTCTACTAGTTGAAGATGTGAAACATAATCTTCTAAGTGTGAGTCAAATGTGTGACCAAGGTCATAAAGTTACTTGTTAAAGTTGTCACAAGGTCAGGGAAATTGTTTGTTAAAGCTGTAAGAACTTCAAGCAACATATATGTGTTAAGTGAAATTGAAAATGAAAAATATTGTCTGGGAAAAGAAGATGAAAGTTGGCTATGGCACATAAGAATGGGTCACATGCATTTTGATAACCTTGTCAAAGTCAGCAAAAGAGAAGCATTCAAAGAAATGCCCCAGATCACGAAACCGACCAACACTTTATGCAAGCATTGTCAACAAGGAAAGCAAACAAAGACCAGGTTCAAATCAAAGGAATATTCAATGACAAGACCACTGGAAATTGTACATACTGATCTAGTTGGACCAACGACAACAAAGGGATTAAAAGGTGAGAGATACTTTATGTTATTAGTTGATGATTATACAAGAATGACTGCAATTTGCTTTCTCAAGAATAAGTCAGAAGCTTTTGAAAACTTCAAGATCTACAAGGACATGGTTGAAAATGAGATGGATTCAAGAATCAAATGCTTGAGATATGATAATGGAGGAGAATTCACCTCAAAGTAATTTATGGACAACTGCAGAAATCATGGAATAAAAAGGCAATTCTTCGTTGCTAGGACACCTCAACATAATGGAGTTGTTGAAAGAAAGAACATGACAGTACAGGAAATGGCTCGAACAATGCTAATGGATTCAAAATTGATAGATATGTTTTGGACACAAGAAGTGCATACAACAGTTCACATTCAAAACATAGTAATGCTCAGAAACAACACCGACAAAACTCCTTATGAGCTATGGAAAGGAAGACCAACAAATGTGAAGCACTTCAGATTTTTTGGAAGCAAATACTATATCAAAAGAGAAGATGGCAGAATGGGAAAGTTTGACTCTCATGTGGACAAAGGAGTACTTGTTGGTTACTCAAGCACAAGGAAAGCATACAAGTGTTACAATTTAAGATTAAACAAAGTTGTGGAAAGCATCAACGTGACAATTGATGAAACAGGTAGACCATAATCAAAGGAAGAAGAAAATGAATCAATGAAACAACCCTTAGAAGAAGAAGCAGAACATGAAAAAGAAGTAGAAGAGGAAGATGAATAGAATCTGACAGAAGCAGAAGAGGAAGTTCAGCAAGTGCCTCCAAAGACACCTAGTAGACGAGTACAGAAGAATCATCCTTCAGAACAGATTATCGAAAACAAAGATGTAGGGGTTGAGACTAGAAGAAAAATCCATTCACCAAAACAAACACACCTATCACTCTCATTTACAATTGAACCAAATTGTTTTGAAGAAGCCAAGAAGGATGAATTTTGGAAAAATGCCATGGATGAAGAATTGGATCAAATAGAAAAAAATGACACTTGGGAACTGGTTCTAAGACCAAATAATAAGAATGTGATCAGCACAAAGTGGGTCTTCAGGAATAAATTGAATGAAGATGGACAGGTTACAAGGAACAAAGAAATATTGGTATGTAAAGGATATGCACAGGTTGGAGGAATCGACTTTGAAGAGACATTTGCCCCAGTTGCCAGAATGGAAGCAATCCGTCTACTTTTAGCTTATGCATGCTCCAAAAATATTAAAATGTATCAAATGGATGTAAAATCAGCTTTTCTGAATGGGGAACTTGAAGAAGAAGTCTACATCGAACAACCAAAAGGATTTCAGTTGTAAGAGAACGCAGATTATGTGTGTAAATTAAAGAAGGCCTTGTATGGTCTAAAACAGGCTTCTAGAGCATGGTACTCTAGATTGGATAAGTATCTGCAACAGGTAGGGTTCAGAAAAGGAAGTGTATACATCAACCTCTAAATCAAGGTAAGTCAAGGTGATATTTTATTAATTGAAGTCTATGTTGATGATATTATTTTTGGTAGTGATGATGACAGGTTAAGCCAGAAATTTGCAAAAGATATGCATAAAGAATTTGAAATCTCGTTTCTTGGAGAATTATCCTTCTTTTTGGGACTTTATATACGTCAAAGCAACCAAGGAATTTTTATTTCTCAAACCAAGTATATCATAGAAATGCTAAAGAGGTTCGGAATGGAAGATTGCAAATCATTTATCACTCCCATGCAAACCAGTTGCAAGTTGAGCAAATATGATGACTCGAAGTCCACAGATCAGAGGCAATACAGGTCAATGATTGGCAGCCTACTACATGTGACAACATCCAGACCAAATATAATGCAGGTAGTTGGACAGGTGGCACGATTTTAAGCAACAACAAAGGAATCACATGTATTAGCAGTGAAGAGGATTTTCAGATATCTCAAAGGAACAAAATAATTTGGATTATGGTATCCAAAAGGAAAGGATCTATCACTTATTGCCTACACAGATGCAGATTGGGCAGGTTGTATTGATGACTGACGAAGCACCAGGGGAGCAGCATTCTACTTGGGTGAGTGTTTAGTATCATGGCTAAGAAAGAAACAATCATCAATATCTTTATCTATAGTCGAGGCAAAGTATATTGTAGCAACATCATGTTGTACACAGGTTCTTTGGATGAAACAAACTCTAACAGATATGCACGTTGAGTATGATGAACCCATTCCAATCTATTGTGATAATACAAGCGCCATTGTTATCTCAAAGAACTCGGTGATGCACTCCAAGAGGAAGCACATTCCAATCAAGTATCACTTTCTACGGGAGCAGGTTGCAGAAAGGAACATCAGAGTTGAGTATGTGGGCACAAAAGAACAAGTGGCAAACATCTTTACAAAACCACTTCCATAGGAAGCCTTTGAGTATCTTCGCCAAAGACTCAGAGTTATTCCTACTCCAAAATGAATGCTTTTGAATGCTTATCTTATATGTCTTAGATGTACACGGGGAAGCACCATAAAGAGGACAGTTCAGTTAGGGGGAGCAGCCCCGGATGGAAAGATACCTTTTCCATTGATGACAAAGGGGGAGAGATTCATCAGATGCAGAGGACAGAAACATGGTTCCAGGGGGAGAAATCATCACAAAGATGCAGAGGGAAAAGACATGTTTCCAGGGGGAGCATGAGATATATGACTTCAATATTGCATGACATAATTTCAGTTTTGCATCAGAGTGTTTCCATCAATGCCAAAGGGGGAAATTGTTGATTAAGGTTGGTTGTCATTGATGTCAACCCTTGAAGAAAGCTCGATAGCACAAAGGTTTGGGTAATGGACCCAAGTTTGGTTGATGTAAAGATGACTCATTATAGTCTTGTCATGGTTGATAATAAGTATGAATGAATGAACTCCAAAGTGGTCCTCTTATGGTGAAAGCCCTCACGGGAAGACACTTTGTGGATTGAGTTATCCTATAACTATGGTAAGAGAACCCATGATTAGTTGTGGAATAATGAGATGAAGCTCAATGAATTTGTTAGTGAAAATATCCTAGATGGATAGTGCTTGTCATGCCATTTCTGGTGGTATGTGGAATGTCACATAACTCCTCATGGTTAGAGAGTTATGGCCATGAGAAGTTGGAGAACCCAGGTTTGGGTAATGGACCCAAGGTTGGTGCATGGTTGATGCACTTGTTTATGGTACAGGTTGATTACAGGTTGAGGTATAGGTTGATGCATGGTTGATGCATGGTTCAAGCTTATTGGTACAGGTTTACAGCGGTATATATCACAGTGATAGTGTGACAGTGGTTCCATCATTCTACTTCTACTTCAGGGCGGTTGGACGAGGCAAGGACAAGTGGTTGTAGCCACCTTCCAGTTGTAGCTGGAGAACATAGGGGGTTGTAGCCAAAGAATTGGGGAGTTGGAGCTTCCCTCAGGTTGTAGCCTGAGAAACTAGGGGGTTGAAGCTTCCTTCCAGTTGCAGCTGGAAAAAAAAGGAAGTTGGTGCTTCCAATGAATGTAATTCTTCAAGACATATAAGAAAATGCATTTCGTGGTTTTCTCATGATTTGGGTTTCCACGTAAAACATTGGTGTACTGTGTATGTGTGTGATTGTTCATTTCTTATTACTCATTAATAATTCTACATTGATAAAAAACTTGGATTATGTGAAGAAAAAGGATTATAATTACATTATTACTGAATCACCCCCCCTCTCAGTAATCCAACAGAGGGTTCTATTGCTAAGACATCTCTTTTTTTAGTTAGCATATCTATCATTTCTCTATGCTCATCAGTTATCATTGATGCTTTGTTCTTGTTGTGCTTTGAATTGTACCCAATAGTGATTTTGTTTGTTGGGTTCGACTTTCTTACTTCATTTTTTCCCACTATTTTCGAATAGTGTAGTGACTTGTCTTCACATAGATGTCTTGAAATCCATCTTTTATCATGTTTGCAACAATTGTTTCCCTTCTTTATTAATTATATCCATTGTCTTTCACACTCTTCTATAGATTTGTCAATTATGTCGCTTAATAATTTTGGTGTATTTTCTATTAATTTGTCAATTTTTGACCCAATTTTTTTTTCTTTATTCGTTAAATATGCATCTTGGGGAAACCCACTGGGAACTTCCCCTCATTCTGAGTATAGTACCCAAGGTAAACAAAAATCCATAGAAACTCGAAGATTTGTCAATGTTGTTACAACAATACACTCATTAAGAGATCAAACATGTCACTCGTAGGAATTGAACATTGGTGGGGAGGATAACACTCCTTTCAATCGCCCGAGCTAGACCCAATTGACAATTTTTTTGTGATTTATCAATATTATCCATAATTTTGGTGGCATTGTTGGCTTCATATTCATGACATTGAACTCTAGTTGTTGGTTTTTATCTCCAACCATTTTGCAAGTTTTTCTTTGTAGGACCTGTTATCCCCATTTTGTGGATAACTAAGGAAATGATGTCTTGAGGCCCTCAGGTTGCAGACATGGAGTACCAAGAGATGTAAAGACCACACATTTTCCCTTTTACACAGCCAAAGACCCACATTTCCACCATAGTGATCCAACACCTGGTCATCATCCACACCAACTTGCCACCATAGGTCACTTGGGTCTTTCTCGATGCGGTAAAAGTCAGGTATGATGGTGGGTATCACTTTAATATTTGAGGCATTCTAGCTTGTATATCAAAGGCTATTTTTTATAATGAGACATTTTCTTTGGAAACTATTCCTTTTACCTTGTTTAAATGTTGATGGTTGGTTTGGGGCACTCAAGTAGATGGTCATCCTTAGGATGGGGTGTTTCTAGGAGCTTCCTTTGATGAGAAATCATGCCACTATTGACCATACTTACCACTTTCCATCATTATTTCCCCTCATGACATCATCTCTTGGGATTTTGGGGTAGATTGACCCTAGAAGGGACCATTCCTCATTTCATGGGAAGAAGGGGCTCAAGGCCCAGAGGGGAGTTATCTAGAAAAAGATAAAAGCATAATGAAAGAACCTTTAGATGCTTCGCTCAGGGGATCTTGAGAAAACAATGAAAAGCTTCTCTGTAAGAAAATAAGGACCCAATTAAAAAAATAAATAAAGACTCTTAAAGGATCATTTGAGGATAGGGGGTCTCATCATGAGCCAACTTATCACATCCATGGGTATCTAAAGGTATGCCATTACCATTTATGGCCATCAAACCAGGGTAATGACTCTTAGTTGCATGGCTGAGGGAAAGGGGGTCTCATCACGAGCCAACCTTCTCATATCTGTGAAAGTACTTGTGGGCAACATTGTTGTTACCTGGTCTCCACACCAGGGCAATGACCTCCAACTCACCCTATGCTATATTGAAAAAAGATACAGAGAAACAAAGATAAAAGGCAATTGATGGGCTTGGAAAAAATGCATTATGGATGAAGGTACAACACACCCTGCACAAAGGCACCCATAAATGAGATACTATGGACCCTTGCATATCATGAACCCCATGCCCATTGACTACTTACCCCATCCATTTCACTTCATTCACATGAATCAGATAGGGTTGTTCCTAGACTTGGGGGGTTTGATCCATTAAAAATAAGTACCATGCCAACCCTCCCACAACTAAACTTGGCGAAACATCTAGTTTCTTAAGAACATGTTTGTATGATGTAGTCTTGGTATACATGCTTTAATGGCTCTTTTCTTAACTTGATTTACTCATCATGATGCTTTGACTTGAGATCCTTGGAGGGCGTATCCATTTGTCTCGTAGGCACAGGTTGGTGGCCAGTTTTGGAAGAACAAGCCCAACTTGGGCTTCCATGGGGAAAGCAACCCATCAAATTGATGACATAGGCCCACATGCTAGACGATAGAGAGATTCCTTCGGAGTCCTAGGAAATAGCTGAATAGACATAGCCCACCATTTGCATGCCAAATGACTTTCCTAGAAGGGGAAAAACATCATAGGGGCTTGACATCACATTTGAGGGGGATATGGTGGTTGATGATGAATCAGAGCATGAAACATGTCATTTTCAGGTGTAGAGGCTCTAGATGATTTCCACGTGGCCTTTGGAGGACCTACTTTGCAGCCCATCTCCAACGACTTGCTCACTTTTCCAAAACGTCCTCCTTCAAGGGATGGCATCACCTTTATTTTAGGGTTTTCTTTGTGCAAAAGTGAAATTAAAGAGAATTTTTAAATATTATCTTTGTAAAGGGGCAATATTAGGGATGTTGACCCCTAATCTTGTGTTTTCCCTAATATTATGTGGTCAAACTATGTTAGATACATTTTGTATAAATAGAGATAATAAGATCTCATTTTGATAACATAACTCTCCATTGTGAGAGGCTATTGGACTGAAATTTTCGCTAGCTATGAGCATTCTCTCTCTCTCTACACTTGTCTTGGTTTTTCTTGGTTATTGGTGGAAAAGTGACGCGCTAGGCCTGGAATCTCTTTCTCTTACATGTGGATGTTCTAAATCTTGGAGATAAGGGTTTGTTTAATGCTATTTATGAATTTGGCAAGAGAAAGTTGCATTTAATGTTTAGTTATCTTGCTTTAAATTCTATAATTTGTCACTTGTCAAACCCTTGGGAGAAGTATAAGGGCATACACCCTCCCCAAGGTATTTTCGTTTGCTTGTTTTGAATGAGATTATTATGCACAAGTTGCCTTAGAGAATTACAAGGGCGTACACCCTCCAAGGTATTCTTGTTTTGGTTTGCAAAACCCTAGGAACTACAAGGGCATACACCCCTAGGGCATTTGCAAGTCAAATCTTTTATCCAAGATTAACTTTTGTAAGGTCTATTGCTTTTCAAGGTGTTTCTGCCAAGAGAAATACAAGGGCATATACCCTCTTGGCATGACCCTAAGAAGTCTAGCTATACTTGGGAACTACAAGGGCGTACACCCCCAAGGATTTAGTTAAGATTATTCATCTCTTTGACCCCATTACCCAATAGTCTAAGGCACTAATCAATTTCAAGTCGAATTGGAGATACAAAAAAATTGCCTCAACAAATGTGAAATTTCAAATTTTGCAAGCTTTCTCTTTTGGATAGTGATCTTGATTCCTTGGGGATTTTTCCTCCCTTAGGGCATCCATTTTCTTCCATGATTTCTCATTGTTGTACTAAATTGTTTCCTACAGCCATTAGGCTATAGAAAATCACTAACCCTAGGTGATAATATCTCACTAACTAACCCGTAACTTTCGTCCATTTTTCAGCCACTGAGTCTCCTAGCTGAGGCACACTTTTTGGGCCACCTAGCACTACTACCTGACCACTAACTTTGTTGATATTTGACTTAGTTAGCTACAACCATAGGTCTGCAATTTTTTGCAGAAAACTCATAATTGTGGCAACCCTAAACCATTGACCAATGCCTAGCCTAAACCTATATATTTGCCAACCTAACTCACCAGGTACTAACTTGTTGGATTACTGAGAGGGGGGGTGAATCAATAATAGAGCAATTTAATCCCTTTTAACCATATAATCCAAGTGTTATATCAATGACGCATTATTATCCAATAACTGCAGAATAAATAAGCAATGAACAAATGAACAATCATACACATACACAGTACACCAGTGTTTTACGTGGAAACCCAAATTGGGAGAAAACTATAGAATGTTTTTTCTTATATGTCTTGAAGAATTACATTCATTGGAAGCACCAACTTCCTTTGTTTTCCAGCTGCAACTGGAAGGAGGCTCCAACCCCCTAGTTTCTCAGGCTACAACCTGAGGGAATATCCAACCCCCCAATTCTCTGGCTACAACCAGAAGGAGGCTACAACCCCTTATGTTCTCCGGCTACAACCAGAAGGTGGCTACAACCACCTGTCCTTGCCCCGTCCTGCCACCTTGAAGTAGAAGTAGAATGAAGGAACCACTGTCACACTATCACTATGAGATATACTTCTGTAAACCTGTACCAATAAATTCGAACCATGCATCAACCATGCATCAACCTGTACCTCAACATGTAATCAACCTATACCATAAACAAGTGCATCAACCATGCACCAACCTATAATCAACTTGTACCATAAACAGGTGCATCAACCATGCCCCAACCTGTAATCAACCTGTACCATAAACAAGTGCATCAACCATGCCCCAACCTCTAATCAACCTATACCATAAACAAGTGCATCAACCATGCACCAACCTGTAATCAACCTGTACCATAAACAAGTGCATCAACCATGCACCAACCTGTAATCAACCTGTACCATAAACAAGTGCATCAACCATGCACCAACCTGTAATCAATTTGTACCATAAACACGTGCATCCAACCATGTACCAAGTATGTACCAATCATGTTTCAAATACTCATCAACTATGACTCATCAATATGTACCGACATCATCAACTATACACCTCATGTACGTGCCAACTCATCAACTACTTATCTCAACCATGTACTCAACATGTACCTCAACCAAAAGCCCTCATCAATTTCATCATCCAAATATGATTTGTAGCTCTGTAATAGACCTGGTGTATATGATCACATTCCTGCAAACCTTCCT
>ML780180.1:26788-57127 GCA_009831015.1 Picea engelmannii | reverse complement strand
GTTTTAAATTGTACTTGATACTGATTCACCCCCCTCTCAGTATCAACACTTCCTTTTTGTACTGATAAATACCAGCATTGTAAACGTACACTTGTTGTCTATTTACACTGATATACACCAACCCTGCAAGCAAGCACTCACTGCCTGAATATACTGATATATATGACATCACTGTATGTAATACTTGCTGCCACCTAATCTGATATATATACTAGCACTAAAAAACTCATTGCCTTTCTTCCTCACGCTGAATAACTTGTGTGTTGAAAAGAGGTTCAACATCTTGCTTATATAGGAGTGGAGAGGAAGAGGAGGGGGCTCGAATTAGAGGCATGAGTGCATACTGAAGTTAACTCAGCCATCAGAATTAGAACTGACCATTAACTCAACAACCAAAATTAGAACTGAACTTACCACATCAGTTAGGAACTTGCCCTTGACATGAGATGCATGCGAACTCCTTAACATGCACATGACATGCATGCAACATGCAACTAGACATGCATGCAACATGCAACATGCGACATGCTTGACGACTTTGACATTTTACAACTCGACTCTTTACAAGGAAATTCAAATTTCTTCATGGTGGAAGGTGTTACACGTGCCAAAACACTAGATCAATACATTTACATCATTTGCAATATCAGGAAGATCGTTTGTTTCTAGCTCATAGGAATTTTATGTTCAACCTAACTTTTGCTAGATGCCTTGACTTTTTCTCATGGCTCACAAGGCTTGACTAGGCTCACAGAGGTTGTACGTGTTGATATTATGGTAGCTGCGGGAGGTATTAACCTCCACTTGTAATCTTTGACAAGACTAGAATATTCCAGGAAGTAAGAGAAACCCTAAAGCCTTGGACATAACCCTAGAAGACAAGTCGACTAAAGAGAATAATTATATTGAGTTTTTAGCCTCCAGGAAGAGAAGTCGGACCAGACAGCTAAGAAGGAGCAGTATAAATACAGGACGCCAGAGCTCATTTGAAACTCACTCACTCGTAACTGCAAAAAATTAGTTGTGCGCAAGTTTGGAGAGTAGCTGCAGTTGCAGCTACTGCAACTTGTACTTTCAGTTTTTCTGGCTTGGACTTTCTGATTGGTCTTAGGTTATTTTTCTTGGTGCACTAGCCTTGGTTGGCTATTGATTTTCTAGCGAAATTCTTCTCTCTGTGAAGGTTAAGGTGCTTGGGGGTGGCATTTGTGCCTATGGTTGAGAGACAATATTGTTATATTTTCTATGGTTAAACGAGCACACCCATTTTTCTAATAGGTTATGGGCCCACACCTCCTTCAATCATTCCAACCACTAGAAGGAAGCTAAGCCATAATATCATCAAGCTCGTTGAAGAACTGTCGCTAGGGTTTCTAGCACGTGCAATTATTAAAGCACTGCCACTAGGGTTACTAGCAGGTGCAACTACAAACCCTAAAATTCATGCCCAACACCTTATGATGGAACGCCTTACTCAAGGAGAGGATATTCTAGTGCACCTTAGTCCAATGCACCTCTTGGCATTCTCAGAAGGAAAAAAAGTCAAATTTGAGATTTTGGGTCAAATTCAATGTTTGACGAGTCAAAGTCAAAGTTTGATCAACTATCAGTCAACAAAAATCATGAATGAAAAGACAGATCATCTACAATATTTAGCTCTTACAGGGACTCTTGAAGATGACATGTGGATAATTGACAGTGGATCTTCCAGGCATATGACAGGAGACAAGGTTAGACTCTCCAGTTTGAATGAAAATAAGACATCCTACAAGGTAGAACTTGGAGACAAGAACACCTATCCAGTCGAAGGAATTGGTCAAGCCTACATCAAATTGAAATCAGGTAACAATGTTAATTTGGGTAATGTCTTATATGTACCTGGTAACTTAGAAAATAACCTTGTATCCATATCTTTCTTAGAAGATAAAGGAAATAGAATAGCCTTTGTAGACGGTGAAGTACTATCTTGGTCTAGAGACTCCAACATAGAAAATGCTAGAGTTATTGGAACTCGTGAAGGAGGATTACATAGACTACTAAAACGTGATGATGAAGCTCTTATACATGATGAAGTCAATCCCAATGAACTTTGGCATAAAAGGTATGCTCATCTTAACTATCAAGCATTACCTTTTCTCAAGAAAATAGTTGAAGGAATACTAGAACTACAATCTATACATGAAGGAATTTGCAGAGGATGTGCTCTTGGTAAAAATGTTAAGAAGCCATTCTCAAGTAGCAATAATAGATCTAAGGAAATCCTAGATATAATACATTCAGATGTTTGCGGTCCGATGCCAGTCAAATCTCTAAGAGTTTCTCTTTATTATGTAATCTTCATAAGCGATTACTCAAGAAAGACTTGGTTATATCTCTTGAAGACAAAGGATGAAGTTTTCAACAATTTTCAAGAATTCAAAGAAATAGAAAACCTCACAAACAAGAAAATCAAGAATTTGAGAACAGAGAATGGAGGAGACTACACATCCAAGGATTTTGTTTCCTTTTGCAAATCAACATGGATTAGGAGGGAGCTAACCATTCCTCATAATCCTCAACAAAATGGTGTAGCAGAAACGAACAATAGATCCATTGAGGAAACCGTGAATGCACTAATGAATGATCAAGGTTTATCCATGCATTTATGGGAAGAAGCAGCCATGACAAAAATATATGTTCAGAACAAAAGTCCCCATCTCATACTAAAGGATTTGACTCTAGAAGAATCCTTCTGAGGAAAGAAACCTAATGTGGAAAACTTAAGAATCTTTGGGTGCCCTGTTTACATTCATATCCCAAAGGATAAAAGGAAGAAACTAGAACCCTCATGAAAGAAGGGAATATTTGTTGGTTACAATGAATCATCCAAAGCCTACAAAATCTATATTCCAAAACAACATAAGATTGAAGTTAACAGAGATGTAACCTTCAATGAGAAGATGGCTTTCAATAAATCTATAGAAGAATCCATAGAAGAAGAAGAATATGAAGAGCTTAAAGAAGAAAGCACCTATCTTCCAGAAAGTCAGAATGAAGAACCGGAACAACTTGATCATCTGATGCAACCATGTGAACCTATTGAATCATTCACTGTACCTAAAACTAGAAAACGTCCAGCCTGGACTAAAGCTACTCTACAAGAAGAAGAAAGACTCAAATCCCTAAGTGGCACCTTCAGAGAAAGAAAAAAGCCCAAAAGATTCTCCATCTATGCAACATGTATAACAAATCTTATAAATGAAGAACCCACCACATTTGAAGAAGCAACTTAGAAGAAATAATGGAAAGAAGCCATGACAGGAGAACACCAGACCATCATGAAAAATGATGTATGGGAAATAGTGCCTAGACCCAAAGAAAAATCAGTGGTAACTTCAAAATGGGTCTATAAGATCAAACATGCAGCAGACGGAAGCATGGACAAATACAAGGCAAGGTTCGTAGCTAGAGCGTTCTCCCAAAAGGAGGGAGAAGATTATGACAAAACCTTTGCTCCTGTTTCCAGATATACTTCTATTAGAGCCATTATGTCTCTTGCTACTTCCATGGGATGGAGTCTACATCAGATGGATGCAAAGACAACTTTTCTCAATGGAGCAATTGAAGAAGAAGTATACATTGAATAACCTCAAGGCTTTGAAGTACATTCCAGAGACACTCATGTTTGCAGATTAAAGAAAGCCTTGTATGGACTCAAGCAAGCTCCAAGAGTTTGGTATGCCAAAATAGACAACTACTTAATAAGACTTGGTTTCTCTAAGAGTCATACAGATCCAAATCTCTACTAAAAAGTTGTGAAAAATGCACTTGTGATTCTACTGCTATATGTCGACAACTTTTTCTTGACAGGTGTAGAGTCTCTCATCACCTAGTGTAAGAAGGAACTAGCTTCTGAGTTCGATATGAAAGATCTTGGTATCATGCACTATTACATGGGATTAGAAGTATGGAAGAAGCATGGTGAAGTCTTCCTTGGACAAGGAAAGTATGCAGTGAAGATTCTTCAAAAAATTTGAATGATGGATTGCAAATCCATGGCCACTCCTATGACCACAGATATAAGAAAAGTAACAGACTCAGATTCTAATCTAGTAGAGCCATCCCTATATCGACAATTGATTGGGTTGTTGATGTATCTAGTGAATACTTGACCATATATTTGCTTTGATATAAGCACCTTAAGCCAGTTCCAGGTGGAACCCATACATGAGCATTGGATAACTACAAAGCATGTTCTAAGATATATTCGTGGGATCCTAAACTATGGTTTAAGATACACTTCATCCAGTGATATACAACTTCATGGATTCACAGATTCGGATTGGGTAGGGAGTGCAGAAGACAGAATGAGTACTTCAGGGATGTGTTCCAGCTTGGACTCTGCTATGATATCATGGGCCAGTAGGAAACATAAGTCTGTCGCACTCAACACAACGGAGCAGAATATATCGCAGCATGTGAGGCATGAACAAAAGCAGTATGGTTGAGGAAGTTGATTTCTAGATTATTTGATTAGGTACCAGATTCGACCGTAATATACTGTGACAATCAAAGTTGTATGAGTCTATCAAAATACCTAGTGTTTCATGATCAGTCGAAACATATTGAGATAAAATACTACTTTATTCATGATAAAGTATAGGAAGGAGAAGTGAAACTTCAGTATATCTCCACAGATGAGCAGGTAGCAGATATTTTGACAAAGTCTTTGTCCACGATAAATTTTGCATACTAAAGGGACAAGATGGGGCTTGTGGAGATAACTCCCTTAGTTGAAAGGAAAGAGATGGCTCCCCAGGTTGGGAGGGAGCACTGATATATATTATTGATTCATGGGCAGTCATTTTCTAGTTTGGAAAATGGTCCAGGTTGGGTAGTTTCTTTCCAGTCCGGAAAGTGGTTCGAGATTTCTAACGAACATGCATTTTCCAATTCGGAAAATGGTCTAGATCAGACAGTCATTTTCGTAAATGAAAATGGTTTGATAGGTTGGTTATGTACCATAGACAACAATTCCCCTTGTGGCCAGTGTGGGGGAATGGTCTAGGATAGTCATTCTTCTTGACAGTCATTCTGAGTAGTGGTCAAGTAGAATGGTCTGCCTCGCTGGGAAGCCATTCTTTCGAAGTTCATAGTTGTGAGCAATTTCGAAGAATGGTCCATTTTGGAGGTTGGTGCAGGACAGTCGTTTCCTTAGGAAATGGTCCGGACAGTCATTCCCTAGGGCAGACTCATTCTCTCTAGGTTGAACTATGATTAGTGCCGGAGGAATGATCCAGTTAGATGAATGGTCCAGGTTCAACAATCATGGACAAGAATTCCCTAGGGTAGACTCATTATCTCTAGGTTGCAATTGTAAGTTTTAAACCTGCAAAGTAAAACAATGCATATAGATTCTTAAGCAAAACATAAATTAATCAATGACTCATTCACATAGTACACAAAGATTTATACCGGAAACCCTCAACCGAGGAAAACCTTTCTTATATTCATTATATTGAATTTCACCATTCACCATACAATATATACAATGTTTTTAGGTATTCCGTAGATACCAAAACCCTAATCCCTTAATCCGGGATTAATTTAGAAAATCGCTAAAAATAACAAAAACCGCCAAAAAAATAAAATTTCGAGGCGTTGCCCCGAACACTGCGCGTAACCAGGGGGGCCATACCTGCCCCCCCTTGGGACCCCCCTAGGAAGTGCTCGATGCACACGACGCAAATAAAACTACTAGAGGGATCGTCAGACGCAGTGGTCGAACCTGACACGCCCACACATACAAAGAATATAACATATACCCAACAACAATATGATTAGTGCCGGAGGAATGGCCTAGTTAGGTGAATGGTCCAGGCTCAGAAATCAAGGACAATTATTCTTCTATGCTTGAGAAGAATAGTCCAGATATCCCATTGCTGATGTTTTATTTTCTGAGGGAAGATTCTCTTCCAGATCTCATAGATGTGAGTAGAATAATGGCCAAGATGACTCAGTTCGTATCATGATATTGTTTATGCAGGTTGATATCAGATGATGTGATTGTTGTAGAGATTGTATGTCTCTAGACAATAGTTGTATGCTACTGTGGTGGATGTGATCCATTGATAGTGATTGTTTGTCACTAGTTAGTAGCAGTGTACTACTGAGAGTGGGTGTGTACCACTGGATAGTAGTTGTATACTACTATGAATAGACACAATTGTGTTATATTGGATGGCATTGTTTTGATTGCCGTGAATACTATCTAGTTCGATAGTGATGATGGTGTTCGTGATTTGATCATGCGATATCCTGCGTCACTATGTTGATGCTACCAGTTGAATGGCATGTTTGTGCTCAAGACCATTGTCTTCTATACCTCCCTAGCTAGGAGGGAGTGTTGATATTGTGGTAGATGTGGGAAGTATTAACCTCCACTTGTAACCTTTGACAAGACTAGAATATTATGGGAAGCAAGAGAAACCCTAAAACCTTGGACATAACCCTAGAAGACAAGTCCACTAAAGAGAATAATTAATATTGAGTTTTTATCCTCTAGAAAGAGAAGTCGTCCCAGAAAACTAAGAAGGAGAAGTATAATACAGGAAGCTAGAGCTCATTTGAAACTCACTCACTCAATGTAGTCTCTTCCTTGAATGTGTGTAATCTGGAAGATTACAACGTCGGCGTTGTTGCCTCCTTCATCAAGCTGGGTGACGGTAGCAGCGGATGGGGGTGGTCCGAACCTGATCGTGAAAAAGATGGAGAAATATCGATTGTTGCTCATGGATGATGGTGATGCTCGTTGGTTACTGCTCGTAAATGATGGTGGATGCTTGTCGATCACCGCTCCCACAAAGTTGATGCTGTGTGAAAAATATTTTCTTTTATTTTTTGTTCGGGGATGCTTCTCATAAGCGTGCTTTATATTGAAGATGCTCTAGAAAAACTCTCGTGGAACATTGTTGATTGTTGGTGATGATGCTGCTTAAGAGAAATGAAGTGATGATGATAACCGAAGTGCAATGGAGTTCGTCGAATATATGAACCAGTCGATGGAGGAGTTGCGCTAGTCCTCCTTCTAGCGAATACTTGCATTTAAATTAAGAGAGGGACATTGGTTATGTCTAAATCAAGGTAGATTCCATGGTGACTAAGATACCTCACGGCCACATTAAGGAGACGGATCGCTTGCGGATCCCCTGGACACTATGCTTGATCTTCTCGGTACAGTCAAAGTTGGTCGAGGTTGAGATTTGTTTGAGTTCCAGGTCGCGGTCGAGGTAGAAATTGAGGTCTTGGTTGAGTCCTGGTCGACTCCCTCGCCCGTGCATGTAAGTCGACTGCACACAAAGAAGCATTTGAACCAAACTTGCAGCTTTTTCGTCCCCAAAAAATTCGTAAGGATTCTTGTTGTCTGAGAAGACCTGAAAAACATCCAAAGAATCGAAGGAGGCCTTTCCCGTTGACATCTGCCCATGAAAAGTAGACCATACAACCACTGGACTACGTGGGGATGTCTTGGCGCTGACTTCCTGGTTGAACAAGTGATCGACCAATCCCTACGCCCAGTAGAAAGTCAACTATGCCAACTACACGAATCAAATCCGACCCGACCAAACTCCTTCGAGAATTGTGTGCTTCCATACATGAAATGGTTGCACGAAAGAGGTGTGCTGTCAATAACCAGTCGGGTCGGAAAACAAAATAATGACATAGGAAAGACAACTCATGGAGCAGTGCGTATCGATGTAGAAGAAATTGTGGCATGCAGTTGACAGTGATGGAGGAATTTGGCACATGGATGCTGGTGGATGATCTTTGGTTGCTGCTCTCGACAATGCAAGTTGGAACTATCGACTACACACCCAGGTCGACTTGGAATGAGAGCCGAATAAGAGTTATAAATGTCGATCAACCTGGTCAGCTAGTGAATGCCCCTGGTCGACGTGGCTGACAAGAAACCAACCAAACAATAAGAAATGGAGTCTATCTTCGTAAATCTCAAGGAGCGAACAAGCTTGTCAAACGAGTTGGGGAATACTTGACCAAGACCCATGCAATAGCAGATATAAGAGTCAAATAAATTCAACAACAATGATCTACCTCGCAGTCTCACATTTGATGCTTGCCTCACGATTTGCCATTGAGATGCGAACATTAAGAAATTGTCCCTACTGGTGTCGACGGATATATTCTTGCAGCATGCCATATGAATACGAGCTTTTGTTTTTTGAGTGTTGTGGTGGCCTAATATAATGTGCAAGCTTTGTTCTCTGCATTGAGCTTTCAAAATTGCGCAGTGGTGGTGCAACCCTAGGGTGTCGACCAACCAAAATCATTCGATTGCATCACAATCGACTGAGATGTTTGCTGTAGGCGAGATGTGATTTTACATACGATGCTGGTCGGTTGCTGCAGTTCATCGCTGCACACAAGATGAATGGAGTCGTGCTCTATATATAATTTAAAAGGACTAAAAAAGCCAAAAAAATTCAAATCCCAATAAAGAAACCTACTGCCCAACTTCTAGAGAAATCTGTAAATTTGTTCAACGAAGAAAGAGTAAGAGAGTATGATGTTGCTCAGAAGCTACGCATGCATCCCACTGGTTTTACCATGATTATTGTTTCAGGGGAGAAATTGACTCATGTGAACATTCGACTGATTTTAAAGACGACTTGGATAGTCGATCATTGTTGCGGAGGGTGTCACCACATCACTGAGATGAGTTACAATTCTTCTAGGTTGATTGTTTAATGAGCACAGCCGTTAACTTGATGCTGGTGAATGTTTAAAGGCTAAAAGATTGTAATTATGGGGCTGCCATAATTATAAGTAAAAGTGGCACAAATGTAAATTTAATATTGTAAAATGATAAAAAGTTAATAGTGTAGTAAGTTTATTAATCATTTGAATTTGGCAATTAGATGATCACACAGTAATTTTTTAATCATATTAAGTAAATGTGCTAACATCTTCAATTGATAATCATAGGATTGAAATTTATGRTTAAAAGATCATTAAATATATTCATTATCAATAAATGTACTAATAAGAAGTAAGTATATCACACATGTTTGTCAAACATTCACATCATTGATTGATACAAGTCAATTCACAATGTTCTCTCTAATTAATTTTGGACCATAGAAAATAATTCGACCATCGACTTGGCTGAAATAAGTCGATGACGTAAAAATATAAAGATTGATTCATGGATGCGTTTAGGGTCGTTGGTCGACTACGCTCAAATCTATGGAAAATTCCCTATAAGACCATGGTGCACTGGTGGATCGTGGTCCATTGGAAAATTCCCTTTACATAGTTCCTCACAATATTGGAAGACAAAAGAATGGATACGACAATCGACTAACTCGTTGTTGGATTTAGTCGAAGAAAAATGCCATTGGAATGAGTTCAAAAAGAGCTGCACGAAGGCTCCTTTAATTTTAATTTTATGAGTCGTATTTTGAAACTTTGACTGGAACATATGCCAACAAGACAATAACCAGTTGCAGAAAAACCGATCCACAAAGAGCTTTGGTTGGTCATGACAAAAATGGAGACTTGATCAAGATATTACGCCAGCCACAACGATCGAAAGTCGACCAAGTAATGTTGATATGGTCTTTGAAAATGTAAACTTGATAACATCTCTTAAATAAATTTGGAGTCAGTGATATGCTTCAAAATTTATTATAAAATTTGAATCAAAATAGAAAGGAGGGGGTTAAACGCAAGTCTTTACAGGCGAACCCCTCCATTGTAATGTAAGTCGTCTTTTATCCAACGAGATCAATTTCCCAATGACATCAGTCGATACCCAGTGGACGACGACATGAAGTCAAGCCTACAGGTTGACTCCACCTCTGGAATATAATGTCATCATATGTTTGTGCATTGCGATGCACTTCTTCTTCATCCCAATTTTGTGTTGTGTATTCCTAGGGGAGCCCTATTTTGTTGAAGTGGTCTTTTACAACATTCTTGCATTGCGATGCACTTTTTCTTCATCCCAATTTTGTGTTGAGTATTCCCAGGGGAGCCCTATTTTGTTGAAGTGGTCTTTTACAACATTGTTGGGGTCATGCCTTTGGAAACTCTCTGCTCCAACATGGAAAGTCAACATAATTCTTACCTCTTATTGAGCCTAATTCTTACTTCTCATAATTCTTTCCTAGTGTTCTTGAAGAAGTCGGTGCTTACATACAAGGGTAGTGGTGGCCATATCGGTTTCTTACCTCGGTACAGTATTCCTCCTACTCCATGGATTACAGTTTGATACACTACTTCCCTAATCACTAAATTATCTAGTACGAATTGAGGAAGCAGATGAGGGGGATTCATAGCTCCAAATGCCCTTATATAAGTGCCATCTTCCATGAGATACCAGACCCTTATTCTCCTTATGAGTGTTATTTCCTTATCAGTCATACATGGGGGGGGGGGTTGTGCATAATATCAACTCGTACAAGGGAGCCAAGAAATGCTCACATATCTTTTGATATTCAGTTTTATACTTGTGCTCCTTGAGAACTTTGCAGTATATGTGGATTGCCAGGTCCTAGGGCTGCCATCTCCATCTGATCCCTAGGCACTGATGGGCACACATGATGTCCAGGAGGTATGAGGACATATGGAAACTTGGGAAGGTTCCAGGATGGGATTCTACGATTGTGGTGAGAGCCACTGTCAGATTTGTTGATAATATCTTGTCCCAATTGAATGAAAATCCCTTGCTTTCACAATAATAGATCAATGGCATGTATGATAGGGAGAATTGGGAGACATCTGGTTCACCGTAAAACCGACACAACATGGATACATAAATTGATAGGGTCTCCTCAAGGTAGTTGTGGGGTAACCTCCCTTTGGCCTGTGCTTGAACTGTTTTTCAGGTTTGTACCATTTGCGACACAGTTCTTTAGTTGTGTTGGAATCCATCCAGAATCCTGGCATCTAGCCTTTTTTCTCCTTTGACAAGGTGATAACATTTCGCTAGATCGTTAGGTATGAATGATGCTATATGTTCTCCTCTGGTGTTGCGAATGCATCTATTTCCCATATCAACATGTTTAATGATCCATCTAATGGCATCAACACAAGGGAATACAACAACATGGGTTGTGACTCTGAATATCCTAGATCTCCTTATATTCTTGAATATTTTCAACTCATCTTGGTCTTTGGCCTCAGTGGGGAAACTTGATTTTTTAAACATACGATACACATCACCCCACTTGAGTGTCTCTCCCTCCTTTTCCAAGAGTCCAGAGGTGTCATCGTATGTGGCTCCAACCATCTCTGGTTCGTCTTCAATTTTTCGATTGTTACTAGAGGCTTCACTGATAGATGTCTTGCTTACTGCTTTTATGGGAGCCATGTCTGAACCTGCAAGGAAAAGGTGGGATTAATGCGAAGATTAAAATCACAACTAATGAAAAATTAATTCTAACTAAGAATCTTGAAATACTAGAGGACTTGCTTGAGCTGATTCTTGGTGGGGGGTCATCATCTGAAGACGATAAAATGATAGCAAGTATGGTTGGAAGTTAGGTAGAAATTAGAGAAGAAAAGGCTTAAAAATTGTTCAGAAATAAAAATCAGAGCAGTTAATGTCAATTTCTTCGATGAAAATAGCAGAAGTTGATATCAAGTGTTCTTAAACCATTGGTCAAGTTAGTTTGAAAGGTGTTGAAAACCATGGGTGAAGTTAACCTTAAAATATTCGATATACCATTGGTGGAGTTTCACGGGAAAGTCACTAATTAAGGAATCAATGAATTTAACACTAACTCTGCCACATCAGAGAGTTAATATGAGTTGCTCAGATGTGTCGGAGGGGTTAACAAGAAATAATCCTGTAAGCTTATGAAGATCAGAAGATTTGGGCCCAACTCTCCTGCGATTAATCAGGGAGGTTATAAGTAACTTTGCCGATGGATTTGCACTTTGGTGGAAGGTTTAATTTGAATTCAAAATATTCTGTCGAGTAAACTTTCGATCAAGGATAGGGTCATCAATGTTTTGACAAGGAACTAGATTTGTAAGTATTAGCTTACGGCTAAGGACATGAGGTAGTCGTTGGTGACTTCTAGAGTTAGGAGATAGATTTTACTTGGAGGGATCTACAATGTCATTGATGTTTTGACATTGATACAACGTACGGTTATAACCGGAGAATAGGTGAAGAAATATGTCATGGTGTCATGGAAGGCACCAGGGTTTCTTAGGGAGAAAATACAACCAATGTAAAACCTAACCCTGGCAGGAAAACCCTAGCCCTGAGAAGAGAGCAATAAGGGGAAAAGGGACTACCTCAAAGTTTGCCGACACATGGAATATTGTGATAGGTTGAGGATGAGAAAATCAAGGCTTGACGCGCTCTAGTTGGGGAACCATCCCCTTCTTCTTGATGTTTAACGAAATAATGAAACATGAGAAACAAAAGCATATTTTTAAGCTTTAGGTAATTTTTGTATTAAATGTAGGTAGGTGAGATTTTAAATCGGTGAAGATGGAGATAAGTCTTGTGATGCATATCGAAGGACTTCGTGGGAAGTCCTCCGATGTGCATTAGAGGACTTAGCATGAAAGGTGTCATATTCAATCTGAGAATACGGAGACAACTCCTCCGATGCAATCGGAGGAGTTGACACTAATCTCTTTGATTTCATTGGAGGAGTTGCAAGCAACTTAGACGACAAAAAGGTCAATCATAGGTAAAAATAAAAAACTTGTTGAAGCTTATCGGTGGAGTTGGGAGGAACTCCTCCAATGTACATCGAAGGAGTTGAAGGTAACTTTGTCGAAAATATAAAAAGACACAATCATGAAAACTTTCAAGTGCTTCCGATTTGAGGGATGTGGACTTAGGAAAGGCGAGGCTTGATGGAAGAGTTTTAGAGCAAGATGACGAAACCAATAGGGGAGCTTATCAAAGTTGAAAAATACAAGGGGCCCCATTTTCTTGAGAGGATTTTGCACATAGAGTAAAAGAACATGGAGGGTTCTAGTGGCACATCACAAAGAGAAAGGGGTTACAAGAAAAAACAAAGTTTAACACGCATGCCATGTCAACAAGGAGAAAGGGGTACTAATAAAATAAAGAGGTCGAAAGCTACGTCAACTCAGCAAGGGTGACATGTCACCTAAGATAAAAGGGTACTAAGGAAAATAGAAGTTCAACACCTATGCCACACAAAAAGGGTGACACATCAACAAAGATAAAGGGGTACTAAGAAAAACAAAATTTTGACACCCTTGCCATGTAACCAAGGAGAAATGGGTACTAAGAAAACGAAGAGGTCGAAAGCTATGGAAACTCAGCAAGGGTGACACATCAACTAAGAGCAAGGGGTACCAAGGAAAATAGAAGTTCGACACCTATGCCACACAAAAAAGGTGACATGTTAACAAAGATAAAGGGGTGATAAGAAAAATAAAAGTTTGACACCCGTGCCATGTCAACAAGGAGAAAGGGGTACTAAGAAAATGAAGAGGTTGAAAGCTATGACAACTCAACAAGGGTGAAATGTCACCTAATAGCAAGGGGTACTAAGGAAAAAAGAAGTTAAACACTTATTCCACACAAAAAAGGGTGACACATTCACAAAGATAGAGGAGTACTAAGAAAAATAAAAGTTTGACACCCGTGCTATGTCAACAAGGAGAAAGGGGTACTAAGAGAACGAAGAGGTCGAACTCTATGCCAACTCAGCAAGGGTGACTTGTAACCTAATAGAAAAGAGTACTAAGGAAAAGAGAAGTTCAACAACTATGCCACACAAAAAAGGATGACACGACAACAGAGATAAAGGGGTACTAAGAAAAATAAAAGTTTGACACCCATGCCATGTCAACAAGGAGAAAGGGGTACTAAGAAAAATAAGAGGTTTAAAGTTGTGCCAACTCATCAATGGCGACATATCACCAAAGAGAAAGGGGTACTAAGGAAAAGAGAAGCTCAAAACCTATGCAACACAAAAAAAGGTGACATGTCAGCAAATATAAAGGGTTACTAAGAAAAATAAAATTTTGACTCCTATGGCATGTCAAGACTCAAAATGGAGAAAGGGGTACTAAGAAAATGAAGAGGTCAAAAGCTATGCCAACACAACAAGGGTGACACATCACCTAAGAGCAAGGGGTACTAAGGAAAAGAGAAGTTCAACACATATGCCACACAAAAAAGGGTGACACATCCACAAATATAAAGGGGTACTAAGAAAAATAAAAGTTTGACACCCGTGCAATGTCAACAAGGAGAAAAGGGTACTAAGAAAACGAAGAGATCAAAATCTATGCTGATTGAGAAAGGGTGACATGTCACTTAAGAGAAGGGGTTACTAAGGAAAAGAGAAGTTCAACAACTATGCAACATAAAAAAGGGTGACACATCAATAAAGATAAAGGGGTACTAAGAAAATAAAAGTTTGATACCCATGCTATGCCAACAAGGCGAAAGGGGCAGTAAGTAAACAATGAGGTCGAAAGCTATGCCAACTTAGTAAGGGTGACACGTCACCTAAGAGCATGGGGTACTAAGGAAAGATAAGTTCAACACCTATGCCACACAAAAAAGGGTGACACGTTAACAAAGATAAAAGGGGTACTAAGAAAAATAAAAGTTTGACACCTATGACATGTCAACAAGGAGAAAGGGGTACTAAGAAAACAAGTACGTCGAAAGCTATGCCAACTTAGCAAGGGTGACACATCACCTATGAGCAAGGGGTAATAGGGAAAAGAGAAGTTCAACACCTATGCCACACAAAAAAGGGTTACACCTCAAATAAAAATAAAAGTTTGACACACGTGCCATGCCAACAAGGAGAAAGGGGTACTAAGAAAATGAAGTGGTCAAAATCTATGCCAACTCAACAAGGATGATACACCGCTTAAGAGAATGGGGTACTAAGGAAAAAAGGAGTTCAACACCTATGTCTCAGAAAAAAAGGTGACACGTCAACAAAGATAAAGGGGTACTAAGAAAAACAAAAGTTTGACCCCGTGCCATGTCAACAAGGAGAAAGGGGTAGTAAGAGAAAAAAAAGGTCAAAATACATGCTAACTCAGCAAGGGTGACACACCACCTAAGAGAAAGGGTTAATAAAAAAAGAGAAGTTGAATACCTATGCCACACAAAAAAGGGTGACATGCCAACAAAGATAAAGGGGTACCAAGAAAAATAAGAGTTTGACAATCGTACCATGTCAACAAGGAAAAATGGGTACTAAAAAATGAATATGTTGAAATCTATGCCAACTATGCAATGGTGACATGTCACCTAAAAGTAAGGGGTACTAAGGAAAAAATAATTTCAACATCTATGCTGCATAAAAAGGGTGACACGTCAACAAATATAAACAGGTGCTAAGAAAAAGAAACGTTTGACACTCGTGCCATGTAAACAAGGAGAAAGGGGTACTAAGGAAACGAAGAGGTCGAAAGATATGCCAACTCAGAAAGGGTGACACATCACCTAAGAGAAAGGGGTGCTAAGGAAAATATAAGTTCAATGCCTATGCCTCACAAAAATGGGTTTCACATCAACAAAGATAAAGGGGCCCCAAGAAAAATAAAAGTTTGATAATCGTGCCATGTCAACAAGGAGAAAGGGGTACTAAGAACGAGAAAAGGTCGAAATCTGTGCCAACTCAACAAGGGTGATACGTCACCTAATTGCAAGGGATACTATGGAAAAGAGAAGTTCAACACCTATTCCGCACAAAAAAGGATGACACGTCAACAAAGATAAAGCGTTATTAAGAAAAAAAATGTTTGACACCCATGCTATATCAACCAGGAGAAAGGGGTACTAAGAAAATGATGAGAAGGAAAGCTATGCCAAAAAAACAAGGGTGACATATCACCTAAGAGAACAAGGTACTAAGGAAAAGAGAAGTTCAACACCTATGCCACACAAAAAAGGGTGACACGTCAACAAATATAAAGGGGTACCAAGAAAAATAAAATTTTTACATCCGTGCCATGTCAACAAGGCAAAAGGAGTACTAAGAAAACGAAGAGACCGAAACCTATGCCAACTCAATAAGGGTGAAACATAGCCTAAGAGAAAGGGGTACTAAGGAAAAGATAAATTCAACAGCTATGCTAAACAAAAAAGGGTGACACGTCAACAAAGATAAAGGGGTACCAAAAAATATAAAAGTTTGACACTCCTTGCATGTCAACAAGGAGAAAGGGGTACTAAGAAAATGAAGAGGTCGAAATCTATGCCAACTCATCATGGTTGACACATGACCTAAGAAAAACAAAAGTTTGACAATCATGCCATGTCAACAAGGAGAAAGGGGTACTAAGAAAATGAATAGGTCGAAAACTATGCCAACTCCGCAACTGTGAAACATCAACTATGGGAAAGGGGTACTAAGGAAAAGAGAATTTCAACAACTATGACACACAAAAAGGGTGACACGTCAACAAATATAAAGGGGTACTAAGAAAACAAAAGTCTGACACTCGTGCCATGTCAACAATGAGAAAGGGGTACCAAGAAAATGAAGAGGTTGAAATCTATGCTAACTCAGGAAGAGTGACACATCACCTAAGAGCAAGGGGTACTAATGAAAAGAGAATATCAACACCTATTCCACACAAAATAGGGTGACACGTCAACAAAGATAAATGCATACTAACAAAAACAAAGGTTTGATACTCGTGCCATGTCAACAAAGAGAGAGGGTTACTAAGAAAACGAAGAGGTCAAAATTTACGCTAACTTATCAAGGGTGACACGACACCTAAGAGGAAGGGTTACTACAAAAAAGATAATTTCAACACTTATGCCACACAAAAAAGGGTGACATGTCAACAAAGATAAAGTTGTACCTAGAAAAATAAAAGTTTAATATTCGTGCGATGTCAACAAGGAGAAAGGGGTACAAAAAAAATGAAGGGGTCAAAAACTATGCCATCTTAGCAAGGGTGACATGTCACCTAAGAGAAAGGGGTACTAAGGAAAAGATAATTTCAACACAGAAAAGGATGACACATCAACAAAGATAAACTAGAACTAAGAAAAACAAAAGTTTGACACTCGTGCCATGTCAACAAGGTGAAAGGGGTACTAAGAAAACCAGGACTTCGAAAGGTATGCTAACTTAGCAAGGGTGACATGTCGCCTAAGAGCAAGGGGTACTAGGGAAAAGAGAAGTTCAACACATATGCCACACAAAAAAGGGTGACACGTCAACAAATATAAAGGGGTACTAAGGAAAATAAAAGTTTTCCACACGTGCCATGTCAACAAGGAGAAAGGGGTGCAAATAAAGTGAAAAGGTCAAAATATATGCCAACTCAGCAAGGGTGACACATCACTTAAGAGAAGGGGGTATTAAGAAAAAGAGGAGTTCAACACGTATGTCGTACAAAGGGGTACAAAAAAGGTGACACATCAACAAAGATAAAGGGGTACTAAGAAAAAAGAAAGTTTGACACCCATGCCATGTGAACAAGGAGAAAGGGGTAATAAGAAAACAAAGTTTTCAAAATCTATGCTAACTCATCAAGGGTGAAACACCACCTACGAGAAAGGGGTACTAAGGAAAAGAAAAATTTAACACCTATGCCACACAAAAAAGGGTGATACATCGACAAAGATAAAGGGGCACCAAGAAAAATAAAAGTTTGACAATTGTTCCATGTCAACAAGGAAAAATGGGTACTAAGAAAACGAAGATGTTGAAAGCTATGCCAACTATGCAAGGGTGATACATCACCTAAGAGCAAGGGGTATTAAGTAAAAGAGAAGTTCAACACCTATGCCACACAAAAAAGGGTGACACGTCAACACAGATAAAGGGGTAGTAAGAAAAAGAAAAGTTTGACACATGTGCCATGCCAACAAAGAGAAAGGGGTACGAAGAAAACAAAGAGGTCGAAAACTATGAAAACTCAACAAGGGTGACACATCACCTAAGAGAAAGTGGTACTAAGGAAAAGAGAAGTTCAACGCCTATGCCGCACAAAACAGGGTGACATGTCAATAAAGATAAACCAGTACCAAGAAAAATAAAAGTTTGACAATTGTGCCATGTCGACAAGGAGAAATGGGTACTAAGAACACAAAGAGGTCTAAAGATATGCTAACTCAACAAGGGTGAAAGTTCACCTAAGTGTGAGGGGTACTACGAAAAAGAGAACTTCAAGACCTATTCCACAGAAAAGGGCTGACACATCAACAAAGATAAAGGGGTAGTAAAAAAAAAAAGTTTGACACCCATGCTATATCAATCATGAGAAAGGGGTACTAAGAAAAATATGACGTGGAAATCTATGCAAACAGAACAAGGGTGACACTTCACTTAAGAGCAAGGGTTACGAAGGAAACGAGAACTTCAAAACCTATGCCACACAAAAAATGGTGAAACGTCAACAACCATAAAGGGGTTCTAAGAAAAAAAAAAGTTTGATAGTCATGCCATGTCAACAAGGAGAAAGGGGTACTAAGAAAGCGAAGAGATCGAAAGTTATGCCAACTTTGCAAGGGTGAAAAATAAACTATGGGAAATGGGTACTAAGGAAAAGAGAAGTTCAACAACTATGACACACAAAAAAAGGTGACACCTCAACAAATATAAAGGGGTACTAAGAAAAACAAAAGTTTGACACCCGTGCCATGTCAACAACGAGAAAGGGGTACTAAGAAAATGAAGAGGTTGAAATCTATTCTAACTCAGGAAGACTGACACATCACCTAAGAGAAAGGGGTATTAATGAAAATAGAATATCAACACCTGTGCAACACCTAATGCTTAGACTTATGTGCCAACTCTAGCAGACATCCTATAGTCCCTCTTTCCCTACATACCTGTCCCACCCCAGGAAGTGTGCCCCTTATCTTCTCAATAATCCTTCGGCTACCCCACTTCCCTTCCAGGGCTTCAGTAACAGGCTGAATAGGAAGTCTCAGAGCCCTATAGTTGCAGCTTGATACCTTGGGAATCAATTCCTAGTAGTTCTCTCACCTATAGAGAATTCTCATGGGCTTGACAAACCGCTTCTTCAATAGCACATGGGCATGACAACCTGCTTCTTCAGTAGCACATGGGCCTAACAACCCACCTCTTCAGCTCAATTTTACCTAGAAAGCACGTCCTGCCTTCCCAAATGCCAGTATTGATAGTTCTTAAAGAGTTTTTACAGAAGATAGGATAGAATGAATAGAATAATGGGTGAATAATAGGAAAATGTACTAAAATTCCACTTTAAGTATGCATGTTCCCAACTTGACACTTGTCATGTTGGGGACTACCTTGCCCTCAACTTGTCGACACTTGGGTGATATGTTTCCCCATCCTTAGAACTTAGGATATATTTATATCCATAAATTGGATTTAAGGAATATTAATATAATATTCCATTGGGCTTAAGCGCCCTTAGCTTAGTCGTTTTTCCTAGACTCTTAGCCCCTCTTTCCCTTTCTAGTGGAGTTTAGCCCCCCATACTCTTTTTGTCTTGTTGGTCTATAGAAGTGATGTGTTTTCATTAATAGTATGAATGATTACATGTTACAATAATAGGGTCACTGACCTTTTAGCATTTAGGCTCTCCGTTCTAATAATCACATAGGTACTTTGGCTTATAATATACTCGCTCACCAACTTATAAACATGTACATTTACAACTGGGGTTCAACCCGGGGGTATCACAGGTACTAAGAAAAATAAAATGTTGACACCCATGCCATGTCAACAAGGAAAAAAGGGGTACTAAGAAAACAAAGAGGTCGAAAGCTATGCTAACTCAGCAACGGTGACACATCACCTAAGAGAAAGGGGTACTAAGGAAAAGAGAAGTTCAACACCTATGCCACATGAAAAAACATGGCACGTCAACAAAGACTTGAGTACTAAGAAAAATAAAAGTTTGACTATCGTTCCATGTCAACAAGGAGAAAGGGGTGCTAAGAAAACAAAGAGGTCAAAAGCTACGCCAACTCAACAAGGGTGACACGTCACCTAAGAGCAAGGGCTACTAAGAAAAAGAGAAGTTAAACACCTATGCCACAAAAAAAAGGGTGACACATCAAGAATGATAAAGGGGTACTAAGAAAAATGAAAGTTTGACATGCGTGCCATGTCAACAAGGAGAAAGGGGTACTAAGAAAATGAATAGGTCGAAAGCTATGCCAACTCATGAAGGGTGACATGTCACATAAGAGGAAAGGGTACTAAGGAAAGGAGAAGTTCAACAACTATACCACACAAAAAAGGGTGATACACACCAAAGATAAATGGGTAATAAGAAAAATAAAAGTTTGACACTTGTGCCATGTCAACAATGAGAAAGGGGTACTAAAAAAATGAAGAGGTCAAAGGCTATTCCAACTTAGAAAGGATGACACATTACCTAAGATCAACGGGTACTAAGGAAAATAGAAGTTCAACCTATGCCACATGAAAAAGGGTGACATGTCAACAAAGATAAAGGGGTACTAAGAAAAATAAAAGTTTGACAATCGTGCCATGTCAATAAGGAGAAAGGGGTACTAAGAAAATGAAGAGGTTGAAAGCTATGCCAACTTAGCAATGTGACACGTCATCTAAGAGAAATGGGTATTAAGGGAAAAAGAAGTTCATTGGAGGAGATGCAGGCAACTTAGACAACAAAAAGGCCAATCATAGGTAAAAATAAAAAACTTGTTGAAGCTTATTGGTGGAGTTGGGAGGAACTCCTCCGATCTACATCGAAGGAGTTGAAGGTAACTTTGTAGAAAATATAAAAAGACACAATCATGAAAACTTTCAAGTGCTTCTGATTTGAGGGATGTGGACTTAGGAAAGGCGAGGCTTGATGGAAGAGTTTTAGAGCAAGATGACGAAACCAATAGGGGAGCTTATCAAAGTTGAAAAATACAAGGGGCCCCATTTTCTTGAGAGACTTTTGCACATAGAGTAAAAGAACATGGAGGGCTCTAGTGGCACATCACAAAGATAAAGGGGTACCACGAAAAAAAAAGAGTTTAACACGCATGCCATGTCAACAAGGAGAAAGGGGTACTAATAAAACAAAGAGGTCGAAAGCTACGCCAACTCAGCAAGGGTGACACGTAACCTAAGATAAAAGGGTACTAAGGAAAATAGAAGTTCAACACCTATGCCACACAAAAAGGGTGACACAACAACAAAAAAGATAAAGGGGTACTAAGAGAAACAAAATTTTGACACCCTTGCCATGTAACCAAGGAGAAAGGGGTACTAAGAAAACGAAAAGGTCGAAAGCTATGGAAACTCATCAAGGGTGACACATCAACTAAGAGCAAGGGGTACTAAGGAAAAGAGAAGTTCGACAACTATGCCACACAAAAAAGGGTGACACATCAACAAAGACAAAGGGGTGATAAGAAAAATAAAAGTTTGATACTCGTGCCATGTCAACAAGGAGAAAGGGGTACTAAGAAAATGAAGAGGTTGAAATCTATGACAACTCAGCAAGGGTGAAACGTCACCTCATAGCAAGGGGTACTAAGGAAAAGAGAAGTTAAACACTTATGCCACAGAAAAAAGGATGACACATCCACAAAGATGAAGGAGTACTAAGAAAAATAGAAGTTTGACACCCGTGCTATGTCAACAAGATGAAAGGGGTACAAATAGAATGAAGAGGTCGAACTATATGCCAACTCAGCAAGGGTGACATGTAACCTATGCCACACAAAAAAGGATGACACGACAACAGAGATAAAGGGGTACTAAGAAAAATAAAAGTTTGACACCCATGCCATTGCAACAAGGAGAAAGGGGTACTAAGAAAACTAAGAGGTTGAAAGTTGTGCCAACTCATCAAGGGCCACACGTCACCAAAGAGAAAGGGGTACTAAGGAAAAGAGAAGTTCAAAACCTATGCAACACAAAAAAAGGTGACATGACAACAAATATAAAGGGTTACTAAGAAAAATAAAATTTTGACTCCTATGGCATGTCAAGACTCAAAATGGAGAAAGGGGTACTAAGAAAATGAAGAGGTCAAAAGATATGCCAACACAACAAGGGTGATACATCACCTAAGAGCAAGGGGTACTAAGGAAAAGAGAAGTTCAACACATATGCCACACAAAAAAGGGTGACACATCCACAAATATAAAGGGGTATTAAGAAAAATAAAAGTTTGACACCCGTGCAAATGTCAACAAGGAGAAAAGGGTACTAAGAAAACGAAGAGATCGAAATCTATGCCGACCGAGAAAGGGTGACATGTCACTTAAGAGAAGGGATTATTAAGGAAAAGAGAAGTTCAACAATTATGCAAGATAAAAAAGGGTGACACATCAACAAAGATAAAGGGGTACTAAAAAAATAAAAGTTTGATACCCATGCTATGCCAACAAGGCGAAAGGGGTAGTAAGTAAACAATGAGGTCGAAAGCTATGCCAACTTAGTAAGGGTGACACGTCACCTAAGAGCAAGGGGTACTAAGGAAAGAGAATTTCAACACCTATGCCACACAAAAAAGGGTGACATGTCAACAAAGATAAAGGGGTACTAAGAAAAATAAAAGTTTGACACCTGTGCCATGTCAACAAGGAGAAAGGGGTACTAAGAAAACAAGGACGTAGAAAGCTATGCCAACTTAACAAGGTGACACATCACCTATGAGCAAGGGGTACTAGGGAAAAGAGAAGTTCAACACCTATGCCGCACAAAAAAGGGTGACACTTCAAATAAAAATAAAAGTTTGACACATGTGCCATGTCAACAAGGAGAAAGGGGTACTAAGAAAATGAAGTGGTCAAAATCTATGCCAACTCAACAAGGATGACACGCCACCTAAGAGCAGGGGGTACTATAAAGGGGTACACAAAAAAGGGTGACACGCCAACAAATATAAAGGGGTACTAAGAAAAACAAAAGTTTGACACCCATGCCATGTCAACAACGAGAAAGGGGTACCAAGAAAATGAAGAGGTTGAAATCTATTCTAACTTAGGAAGACTGACACATCATCTAAGATAAAGGCGTATTAATGAAAAGAGAATATCAACACCTATGCCACACCTAATGCTTAGACTCATGTGCCAACTCTAGCAGGCATCCTATAGTTCCTTTTTCCCTACATGCTTGTCCCACCCCAGGAAGTGTGCCCTTTCTCTTCTCAATAATCCTTCGGCTACCCGACTTCCCTTCCAGAGCTTCAGTAACAGGCTGAATAGGAAGTCTCAGAGCCCTGTAGTTGCAGCTTGATACCTTGGGAATCAATTCCCGGTAGTTCTCTCACCTAGAGAGAATTCTCACGGGCCTGACAAACCGCTTCTTCAATAACACATGGGCCTGACAACCTACTTCTTCAGTAGCACATGGGCCTGAAAACCCACCTCTTCAGCTCAATTTTACCTAGAAAGCACTTCTTGCCTTCCCAAATGCCAGTATTGATAGTTCTTAAAGAGTGTTTACAGAAGATAGGATAGAATGAATAGAATAATGGGTGAACAATAGGAAAAGGTACTAAAATTCCACTTTAAGTATGCATGTTTCCAAATTGACACTTGTCATGTTGGGGACTACCTTGTCCCCAACTTGTCCTCACTTGGGTGACATGTTTCCCCATCCTTAGAACTTAGGATATATTTATATCCATAACTTGGATTTAAGGAATATTAATATAATATTCCATTGGGCTTAAGCGCCTTTAGCTTAGCCTTTTTTCCTAGACTATTAGCCCCTCTTTCCCTTTCTAGTGGAGTTTAGCCCCCCATACTCTTTTTGTCTTGTTGGTCTATAGAAGTGATGTGTTTTCATTAATAGTATGAATGATTATATGTTACAATAATATGGTCACCGACCTTTTATCATTTAGGCTCTCCATTCTAATAATCACATAGGTACTTTGGCCTATAATATCCTCACTCACCAGCTTATAAACATGTACATTTACAACTGGGGTTCAACTCGGGGGTATTACAGGTACTAAGAAAAATAAAATGTTGACACCCATGCCATGTCAACAAGGAAAAAAGGGGTACTAAGAAAACAAAGAGGTCGAAAGCTATGCCAACTTAGCAAAGATGACACATCACCTAAGGGAAAGGGGTACTAAGGAAAAGAGAAGTTCAACACCTATGCCACACGAAAAAACATGGCACGTCAACAAAGACTTGAGTACTAAGGAAAATAAAAGTTTGACTATCGTTCCATGTCAACAAGGAGAAAGGGGTGCTAAGAAAACAAAGAGGTCAAAAACTACGCCAACTCAGCAAGGGTGACACGTCACCTAAGAGCAAGGGCTACTAAGAAAAAGAGACGTAAAATACCTATGCCACACAAAAAAGGGTGACACATCAACAAAGATAAAGGGGTACTAAGAAAAATGAAAGTTTGACACGCGTGCCAAGTCAACAAGGAGAAAGGGGTCATAAGAAAAGGAATAGGTCGAAAGCTATTGCAACTCATCAAGGGTGACATGTCACATAAGAGGAAGGGGTACTAAGGAAAGGAGAAGTTCAACAACTATGCCACACGAAAAAGGGTGATACACACCAAAGATAAATGGGTAATAAGAAAAATAAAAGTTTGACACTCGTGCCATGTCTACAATGAGAAACGGCTACTAAAAAAATGAAGAGGTCGAAGGCTATTCCAACTTAGAAAGGATGACACATCACCTAAGATCAACAGGTACTAAGGAAAATAAAAGTTCAACCTATGCCACATGGAAAATGGTGACACATCAACAAAGATAAAGGGGTACTAAGAAAAATAAAAGTTTGACAATCGTGCCATGTCAATAAGGAGAAAGGGGTACTAAGAAAATGAAGAAGTTGAAATCTATGCCAACTTAGCAATGTGACACGTCATCTAAGAGAAATGGGTATTAAGGAAAAGAGAATTTCAACACCCATGCCATACGAAAACATAAAAAAATATAAAGGTGTACTAATAAAAATAAAAGTTTGACATCCATGCCATGTAACCAAGGAGAAAGGGGTACTAAGAAAATGAAGAGATTGAAAGATATGCCAACTCAGCAAGGGTGACACATCACCTAAGATCAAGGGGTAATAATGAAAAGAGAATTTAAAGACCTATTCCACACGAAAAAGTGTGACACGTCAACAAAGATAAAGGAGTACTAGGAAAAATAAAAGTTTGACACCTGTGCCATGTCGACAAAGAGAAATGGGTGCTAAGAAAACGAATAGGTCGAAAGCTATGCCAACTCAACAATGGTGTAATGAAACAAATGCTAAAAATATCATAAAATAACATAAGTACACACCATGTACTGAATGTGAGTGCGGAGCACACCTCCGATACATATAAGTTACACAATAAATCCTTAAAGAATAGGGGAACCCCCTCTAAATAACCAAATACCATTCATACTTCACAATTCCTATCCCCTAATAATAAATACATGATATCTTATATATAGTTATTCACACTTGCACATGAGGCCCCTTTATCACTAGGCTGACCCTATTACATATGTATTTACACATTACATGTACATTTATGCCCATATATGCCCCCCCTTGGGGTCATATCATATACATTTAGCCATATATATGCCTCCCTTGGGTCATAACATAATACCCTCCTTCAAAAAGCTTTGTCCTCAAAGCTTTGCATTTAAAGGCTTCACATGTGATGAAACCAAGTAATATGATTTTCTTATGTTCATTCTTTCTTCATTCCATTGTTGATGATCTATCCATCCAAAATCAATATTTTTGGGTCTTAATCCTTGGTGTCTAGTTGTTGCATAATTTTCTTTCCTTCGATTCCATGTATTTTTGTTGAAGCTTCTCCAATTTGTAGTGGTTGTTGGTCTCTGATAAGAACTTGTTGAAGATTAGTTTGGTGATGCCTTGTTCCATAAATATTTACAAGTATTCTATATTCTTCCTTCATAATGTTGATATCGTCCTTCTTGTCTTCCTTGAAATGTTTCTTGGTAATGAGGGTGTCAATACAGTTTCACATTTAATGGTTTTGCTTCACCCTTCACATGCATTTCATCTATCATCTTTTCAGAGACACTGACATCCTCGATCATCTTTGCTTGGTCCTTGATTACTCTAGCCTTGGAGATAATACCATCATAGTTGGCATGCACATCCTATAGATGGAGTTCAACTTATTCAAGTATCTTATGTTGACCTTCTTGACTCTTGTATTCTTTCCCCTTTTGAAGGTGCAAGGTGATCCCATCTATCAAATTCTAACTTCCTTCTTCAATTTTGGCTTGCATTTCTAACTTTACCTCATCCGTATTTAAGGATTCCTCAACCTTCTTGCAAATTTCCTCTTGCAGTCTTTTGGTAGATTCTTCATCCAAGATCCTTCTTTCTTCTTTATTTTGACAATTCTTCATTTCTTCCTTCAATCTCTTAAGCTCATCCAATAGTTTTTTATTATGGCTTCATAATCTACATATTTCTTCATCTTTCTTTTTCAAATCTTCCTTTGATTCATCTTTTTCCCACTTGCCTTTGCTAGTTTTTTCTTGCTTTAGGTTCTTAACCTCCTCAATGAGTGATTCATTAAGGGATATTATATTAGATAGCTCATCACCCTTCTTCTTAATCTCTTACTTTGCTTCTTTTAATTCATCTTTAATTCTATACATTTCCTCCATTTTTGTATCCCTAATCCATTTATCTGAGACGATTTTTTCAAATTCTTCCCATGTGGGGTGGAGTCTAGTATCTTCATCAAGGCTTCTCCACCACTTATGAGCTCCACCAAAAAAAGAAAAATATGCCCCACAAGGACTTATACCAATCTTCATACAATATTCGTTTACCGTCCTCAACCATTCCGTGGGATTGATTTCATCTTTATCTTCATCTCCACCAAAGTTAGGTATTGTCATTGATTCTTAATTGAGGTCTAATCCCAATCCTTGAATTCCAACCTCAATATACTAAGGATAAATGTCTCAAATAATTATAATACTTGTTCCAATATAATATTATAGGTTTTATCTTTCCAACGGATTTTGAATCAACTCAATCAGACATTCCCATAAAAAGTTATGATAGTTTTAAGTCAACATACCTTGGAAACCCTGATTTGGAGTCTGTCCTCCTAGCTAACCTTACTTCTGATGTATCCTTGCAATTTCGGCCCTTCCGAGTTTGAAATTGTGACCTGTAGTACTATGAAATTTCTTCTCTGCAATGCCACAGGTCTGACCCAAATTGGATGTTCCAAGTGGAAGTTATGGTAACTTCCCCACGCATTGCTTATTTTTTGCCTTTCCAGGAGAGCACACTTGTACAATGTTCCCCACACAAAATAATTGATATAAAATTCTGACAATTGTACCAAAAATACTATAGAATTTCCACTGTAAAATGAAACTAGTCTCACTAAAGTTTGATAATTTAGGAATAAGTTATGTCTGTTTTACCTGGAACACATGTTTGAGATTATTCAATAGGACTAGTCAGATACCCTATCTTCCACAGAGTGTAACTCTAACATTACAACGACCCAGAAGCTGGAATTTGTACCACAAGTACTATGATAAGTATTCTAAATGTCCTCCATATTTTTCCTTCTGAAGTGGCTCCAAGAAAAAGTTATAGTGAAAATGCTAAAATGACTTTATTGAGGAAGCAAAACCCTAGGATCGGTGTTCTGATACCAAATGTAATGAACCAAATGCTCAAAATATCATAAAATAACATAAGTACACACCATGTATTGAATGTGAGAGTGGAACACAACTCCAATATAGATAAGTCACACAATAACTCCTTAAAGAATACGAGAATCCCCTCCAAATAACTAAATACCATTCATATTTCACAATTCCTATCCCCCAATAATGAATACACGATCTCTTATATATAGTTATTCACACTTCCAAATGATACCCCTTTATCACTAGGCCGACCCTATTACATATGTATTTACACATTACATGTACATTTAGGCCCATATATACCCCCCCCTTGGGATAATATCATATACATTTAGTCATATATATGTACCCCTTGGGTAATAACGTAGTACCCTCTTTCAAAAAACCAAATACCATTCATACTTCACAATTACTATCCCCCAATAATGAATACGTGATCTCTTATATATAACTATTCACACTTGCACATGAGGCCCCTTTATCACTAGGCTGACCCTATTACATATGTATTTACATATTACATGTACATTTAGGCCCATATATGCCCCCCCTTGGGGTCATATCATATACATTTAGCCATATATATGCCCGCTTTGGGTCATAACAAAGGGTGACATGTCACCTAAGAGGAAGGGGTACTAAGGAAAAATGAACTTCAACACTTTTTCTTAAGAACCAAATATCAAAATAGCATAAGAACCTTAGAACAAGTACTCCACGCCTTGACAAAGAGAAAATTTTAGATAATAAGCCTTTTTGAGGGGGAAACTTCCTTATACATCACATGAATTCACAAATACAAGATGATTCCAAATGAAAATGTATCCTTGCTATATATAGGAGACTAGGAGGTACAATTACAACGAATGGACCCAAGGCAACATAAATAAAATAACAATACTAATGTAATATGCCCCAATTAAGGGGTAACGTGCCACAATTTAGGGCTGAACATGTTGCTCCCTTTCAGAGAAGAAGACATGTTTCAGACTAGTTTCAGGACTAGTCAAAAACCCTAACTTGAATAGAATGTATCTCCAAAAATATAATGAACCAAGATCTGAAATTTGGATCCAAGTTAGCTATATATGTCTCCTCTACACCATATACATTCCATATCTCGAAACCTTCCAGAAAAAAAGTTGTAGCAAAAATTCCAAGAAGACTTGTTTTAAAGATGTCAGGACAGAGGATTGTATAGCTCTGATACAAAATGTTAATAACCAAATAAAAAAATAGCATAAAAACCTTAGAATAAGTACTCCACGCCTTGAAAAATAGAGAAATTAATATAATAATCGTCTTTGAGGGGGAAACCTCCTTATACATCACATGAATTCACAAATACAATATGATTCTAAATGAAAAGGTCTCCTTGGTATATACAAGAGGCTAGGAGGTACAATTACAACTAATGGACCCAAGATGAAATAAATAAAATAACAATACTAATGTAATATGCCCCAATTAAGGGGCAATGTGCCACGATTTAGGGCTTAACACCCATGCCACATTAAAAAGGGTGACACATCAACAAAGATAAAGGGGTGGTAAGAAAAATAATAGTTTGACACCTTTGCCATGTCAAGAAGGAGAAACGGGTACTAAGAAAACAAAGATGTCGAAATCTATGCCAACTCAGAAAGTGTGACACATCACCCAAGAGTAAGGGGTACTGAGGAAAAGAGAATCTCAACACTTATGCCACAAGAAAAAGGGTGACACGTCAACAAAGTTAAATGGGTACTAAGAAAAATAAAAGTTTGAGACATGTGCCATGTCAACAAGGAGAAAATGTTACGAACAAAACTGAGAGGTTGAAAGCTATTCCCACTCAGAAAGGGTGACATGTCACATAAGAGAAAGGGGTACTAAGGAAAAGAGAAATTCAACACCTATGCCACACAAAAAAGTGTGACATGTTGACAAAGATAAAGGTTAATAAAAAAAATAAAAGTTTGACACCCTTGCCATGTCAACAAGGAGAAAGGGGTACTAAGAAAACGAAGAGGTTGAAAGCTGTCCCGAATTAGAAAAGGTGACATGTCACCTAAGATAAAGGGGCAGTAAGGAAAAGAGAATTTCAACACCTATGCGACACAAAAAAGGGTGATACATCAACAAACACAAAGGGGTACTAAGAATAACAAAGCTTTGACACCCTTTCCATATCAATAAGGAGAAAGAGATACTAAGAAAACAAATAGGTTGAAATTTATGCCAACTTAGCAAGGGTGACACATCATTTAAGAGAAAGGGGTACTAAGGAAAAGATAATTTCAACACTTATGCAACACGAAAAAGGGTGGCACGTCAATAAATATAAAGGGGTACTAAGAAAAATAAAAGTTTGACACTCGTGCCATCTCATCAAGGAGAAAGGAGTACTAAGAAACAGAAGAGGGTGAAATCTATGCCAACTCAGCAAGGGTTACACATCACCTAAGAGTAAGGGGTATTGAGGAAATGAGATGTTCAACACCTATGCCACACGAAAAAGGGTGACATGTGAATAACGATAAAGGGGTATTAAGAAAAATAAAATTTTGACACTTATGCCATGTCGATAATGAGAATTTCGCACTAAGAAAATGAAGAGGTTGTTAAGCCCTAATATTGGCTCATTACCCCTTAATTGGGGCATATTATATTAGTAATGTTATTTTATTTATGTCGGCTTTAGGCCATTAGTTGTAATTATACCTCCTAGTCTCCTATATATACCAAGGAGACATTTTC
>ML780179.1:1361201-1372219 GCA_009831015.1 Picea engelmannii | reverse complement strand
ATACATAACACAAGTTATAAATTCTATAGCAAAGGCCATGCATAAAGTTACAAATTCTATAGCAGATGGACGTTGCAACTTGAAAGTTGCATGCATAGCACATTGCATAAGTTACAAATACTATAGCACAATATGAGCATCACCTCCACGCGCACAACTTACAAGTCACGAGGATTCTTTGGAAATTGAATCATATCACATCGTGTAGGTTGAAAAGTGAAGGTTGAGAGAAAATAAAATATCAAAGATTCATAAACACTTCCCAAAATCTACATACAACTATCCAAAGAGGTAAGGCTCACTAATATGAAATTGCAATTGCAGTGATAGAAATTGTCTTCATATGGATGAAGCTAGAAAACACCTTCTTGCACACTTATTTTCTCATTATATTTGGTTTTGAGGATCCACATTTAAATACCTTCCCACCTTAGTTTTTAATGTCTTCTTGAATCTTGATAATAAGAATAAACATGAAGCTCTATTTTATTTCATTTTAGAAAACATTAGTAGTTTCTATTTAAAAAAGAAAATCCAAAATAATTTAGTAATATTTATTATTTCATTATATTAATAACTACAATTATTTCAAATTTTACAATCCATAAATTTTATTATTATTTTTACACAACCATTCCTAACTACCTTTTTCCTTTTCCAGTAGGTTGTAGCTATCTTGACATCATTGCATGCATACTACTTAGGTTTTGGTATATTGTTTTTTTATAGTGATTGGATCTATGAGGAATTGAGGGATAGAAAGAAGTTGTAACCTATTATTTGGTAATTTTCAAAAGTGAAAATGTGTGAAAATTTCTATATCAAGGTAATCTTTTAATGGTGTATTCCATGTGAAACAGTTTGATGATGTTATCTTCAATGCAATTTCATAATAATTTTATGTTGTGAGTGAGATTCTTTTGTATTTACAATAAAAAATGAACAAAAACACATATGACGCATAATATTTAAATGACGAGAAAAAATAAAAATAAAATGTCATGGGAACGGATTTTTTAAGAAGAAACCCATTCCCATCAAATTTATACCCCGCAAGGGGTCCTAAAGACTTCTCAATCCTCTCAAGGCCCAATAAGTGCTTACAACTTGATCAATGTTTCTTCCCAAGAATCTTTTTCTTAATTGAATCATCTTTGATTCTTCCATTTTAGTCTCTTGGATAATGAGGATATCTAACTTTTCTTATTTGATGGGAACTTTCTTAGCTTCCACTCTACTTCTACTTCCTAATCCTCTGTAGTTCGAGGAGAAAACTAACATTATTTACTTTATGGGGATTGTGAAACATTGTCAATTAGATTTGTTACCTTATGCATTCTTGGTCTTCTAGTAAAGAGGATCTTTACTCTAAATTTCTTCCCTTTTGTCTTTCATGAAATTTATTCTAGAATTTTTTGGCAAATGTTCGTCTTCCAATTCCTCTTCCTCTTCTCCACTTTGTTGTTTTTCTTTCTTCCAATAACCAATCCATTAGAAGTGAGAGCAACATTAAGTTGAGAGGAAAAGGAATCAATAACTAGATCTCGAATCATCAAGGGAAATTTCATATGGAACCATGGATAGGCTTGATTTTCTCTAAGATGGAATGATCAAAACGAGAGTTGGGCTTGTGCAAAGGAGGGGCTTTAGTCTCACTAAGATAAACAATGGATATTTATGGATATGGATCATGATCTACTTGTGAAACGTTTGAGAATTTGTTTAAGGATGGCAATATAGAGCCAACAACATTAGTGGGAGGCATTACAAGTCCAATGGCTTTGGAGGAAGAAGGGTTAGAGAGGCCAACTACTTTGGTCCCTTTTTTAACTTGTTACTAGTTTTCTTCTTTTTCAACTATAGGTTGTTGAGGAGTTTCCTATTTACAATGCTTTTGAAAATGTCCATATTCATGTCATTCCTTGCATTTGAAGGGGAATTGTTCATAATCTACCTTTTGGAAATCCATCCATCCTTGAGTGATCAAACTGATAGCCTCGGGAAGTCCTTTCTCTCGGTCAATTTCCACACAAATCTTGGCTCAAGCGAACATCCTTGATTTGGATTCAAATCTATCAATGTATCTCCCAAGGTTGTTTTTAATGGTGGCAAGGTCTTCATCACTCCAATAGTGAAATGATAGATGGGGAAATGAACCTAGACTAGAATAGTCGAGGGAACACCAACCTGAGGATCTAAGTCAAGGGCACATGAAGTAGGGGGCATTTATGAAGATCATATCTTTGTCCTCTCTTTTTCTCAAAGACAAACACAGAAAGCTTGTCGACAAAAACAATGAACCACATCACCTTAAATCAACAACTTACATTCTTTTGTGACCCATAAATCCATTGACTTAAGGGATGACCATATGCCCATAAATTGTCCAATGAAGCCATGCTGAGTCATGTTTAAAACTTTCATGTTGAAAAGTTGTAGAAGAGAGCTTTACTTTAGGAATGTTTGTTGTGCACTTTACAAAATAAAAGGGCATAAGGGAGCCTCCCACCTTCCCAATCCATGTGTAATAGGGATGATGTATAAGAATAGAGTAATAATGGTGTTGAGGAAAAATATTTTTCCACTTATCAAAACATTTAAATTAACCAAACATTCACTATATATATAAATAAAATACTTAAAAAAAACTATAAATCTAGGATAATTTTTATCAATAAGCATTAACGAAGAGGTTACCTATCATTTTTGTTTTTCCCTTGGTGGTAAACTTTCAAATTTTTGTTTTTCCTTCATTGCAGCTCTCCCATGTGTGTCCCATTGTTTTATAATTTTGATTTTCCTTTCTTTTACCATAGCTACATATTAATACTTCTGCAACCATGTCTTAAATAATAATAAGAAAACCATTTCTTGCATGGGAAGAAAGAAATTATATGAAAAAAATTCCATTTACAATAAAGAGAGTAGAATGAATGACATCAAAGTTGTTTGTCATAATAAGTTTGGTTTTTTAGGAGTTGGTTAAATGTTTTATATTTTGTTTTTTAAGGAAATTATTAATGTAAATTTGGACAAATAGTTATTTTTTGTTGTTTAAATTGTATTTTTGAATGTGTAAATAGATTTAAAGTGTTGGAAAACAACTGATAAAATTATACTAACCACTCAAATCTGCAAATCCAACCATTTCTGATCAAATTTCGAACAAAATCAAACTAAAAAAATAACCCTAAAACATTTAGAATACCGTTTATTTTTCTGGTTTATATCTTACCGTTAGGGTTATCATTTTCCTTTCGAAGTTGACATGAGACCTTGCAGGCATTTGGTGTGGGGACTATAATTGATTTAGACGTTGTCTTCAAAGAATGCTGTTCGGATTGGGACCCGCGACAATATACAATTATACATACGCTACGCTTCCATGGTTGGGCTGTGGAAGAAGACTTGGTTGGTTTGACGGGCAGATGTTCACACTGGCGATATCAATATTTGTTTGTCGATAATATCAGTGGGTGGATCCCATCCAATGCAGGCCTCGTGGAATTCGCTTTGCTTCCAATTTCAGCAATGAAGATTGGATAGCAGCGCCATATCAGTCATTCGTTTTTCCTACCAAACACAGACATACATTGAAGGGCGAAGGACTGTAAGTGCTGCTCTCATCTAATCATAATTGTATTGTTTGCAATATGTTGGACGTGTTGGACATTCTCTGCTCGTTGGTGTTATGCATTCCCTCTTGCAGGAACATACCGTTAATGCTTAAGCAACTTTCTGCTCTTGTTCGCGGCCTCAAGTTGCTTTTGCGGAGGACTGCTTCAGATATGCGAAGGACTGCTTCAGATATGCGGGGAGCAGCTTATGACTCTGCCAGTTATGTGTCTTCAACGTATAATTACAGTTATGATATTACTAGTCATGAGGAAAACAATTACAGTTATGGTATTACTAGTCATGAGGAAAACAATTACAGTAGTACTTCTGGTATTCCGTGGAATGATCTTGTATCATCCTATCCTGTTGGCTTCGCATAGCTGCTACATTGCCCACTTAGTGTGCTTATGATTAGTGCATTTAAACCAGAGGATTCAAACCTGGTTTTTATTGGGGTTGTAATCAGCCATCTGGTATTTGGTGGTGTTGTAATCAGCCATTTACAAGTACGAATCTTTAGATTAGTGAATTTAAACAATAGGATTCAAACCTGGTATTGGTATTTGTTGGTGTTGTAATCAGCCATTTCCATGTACAAACTTATGTATCTACTTTATTTTTTATTTTATTATATTGTTATAACATATATATAATTGAAGATTTTATATATATTTAATGGTTGTGATAGAAGATTTTTCATATATTTATTTGTTAGAGTTGATAGGTTTAAATCCAAAAAAAAAATAGGGTATAAATTCAGAAAAATTGAGAAAACATTAACAATCAAATTACTAACCCAAAAATCTTTTATCCCACAAACAAATTATATATAGATATATGTATAATTCTATTACAATATTTATATATAGATATATGTATAATTCCATTACAATATTTAGTGAAATAAATGAAAGGATTATATATATATATAATCCTTTCATCCATCTCACCAAATACAGTAATGGAATTAAAAATTGTAAAGCTGTTAGTGAAATTGTGTAAATTTTTTATATTAGTTACTTGGTATTAATCTATTAGGCTTATGCTAGGGTTATATAATATATATATATATATATATATATATATATATTTTACGGATGTGACCTCGGAAGGTCTACTGTATCAAATTTTGGAGAATAAAATAGGCTATATCTATTGTTTTGGGGTGTAATTACGAGAAGAAAGACCAAGGAACCAACACTAAGAATGTCAGCTCCCGAGCTTAATGGCTATGGTTTCCTTCAGTCCCCCTTTGGCCTGGAAATAGGTTTTTTCAGCCTCATTTATGAAAATTTATACCCACTTGCGTCAGGTTTCTCTGTCAACACAGCCTGATCGATGCTCTGTTATATACTGTTTATGGAAGATTTGAGAAGGAATTTCCTAGCACACATATGGTTACATATGGTTTTAGATATACATTGTACGAATTATTGGTAACGGAGATTTTATTTTTCCCTGGCATGATAATTACAATGTGTTTTTTCTAAGGTCTGCATGGTGGTTTGTATTGAAGGTCTGCATGGTGGTTTGTATTGAAGAAATCCAAGCGGTTTTGTACATAATCAACTCAAGTAGAGCTATGGACAGGATAACAAACCAAACATGATCCATTGATTTCCGAGCAGTGAGTACTTGGGAATTATGGTTGACATAGATAGGTTTTCCATGGAAGACGACGGGTATATCCACATTGGATATTTTAGGGAGTGGAAGTAATATAATGCTTAACAAATAAATTGATGGGAGGGGTAAAACGCGTACAGTCATTTAAGTCAAAGGAATGATCTATTGTCATGATTATTGCATCCAAGGTTATGCAGCGTCCTTTTTGTAATATGTTGAAATATGCAAAGTTATTTAAGAGAAATGAGATGTATGTATGTATGGAAAATAAAAAATAAAATAAAATAAAATAATTTGAATAAAAATAATATAATAAAATAATAATAATATAATATAAGAGATTTATTTATATTTTAAAAAATTGTATATTTATATATTTTAAAATTAATAAATAAATTATATATATATAATTGGACAGTTTGAATAGTTGGGAGGAATAATTATAATTTTTTCCATATTTATTATCAGATCTTCATATTATTTATATATATATATATATATATATATATATATATATATATATATATAGTTTGAGTAGTTGGGAAGAATAATTATAATCTTTTCCATATTCATTATCAGATTTTCATTCAATTGATATAAAGATGAAATGGTTTTACCAAAAACTTGATCTTAAAAAAAATAAAAAAATGTACAAATAAAATCACACTTCCAAAAATATGGTAATAATAAAAATAAAACAAAATATAACAATTCTGCTTACATCCAAAAATATGCATTTATATATTTTAATTATTCTAAATTTAATAAATAAACCTTATATAACTTAAATGATATTAATGAGAAATAAATTATATATATATATATATATATATATATATATGAATATCATCAAACTATACATATTTACATTTAAATCTTTAGGAATGGATTTATTCATCACCACATCTCAACATAATTAAGGTATAAGAACATGTGATAGATGTCTCTAGGCGTAAAGATGAGATTACACTTCTTCTTCTTTTCCACCTCATTTTATTCTAACCAATTCTCTAATTCATGAATGTAATATATTTGAACACTACTATTACTTGTTTTGCTTTGTCTTATAGAAAAATAAGAATGTGATCCTTTTTTTATCCAAATTTTATTTTTTTTGATTATGAGAGGAGTTTTCATGTCTTACATTTTTTGGATATGTGTTATATTCTTTGCACAACTAGAATTAGTGTTTATGTTGTGTCGGGTGCTATGCGGTTCTATGGGGAAAGTCCCCCTAATCTGGGTCTTGTGACTAGGCAGAGCCTTGACACCTTAAAAGACATAAAAGCTTCAATTCTACCCCAAACCAAACACAAACTTACGATAATTAAAGGAAGAGAAAGAAGAAAGAAATGTGTACCTTATTTCTTTACGACTGGTGTTGATATATTCTAGTTGTTGTCTGTTCCAAGATTGTAGGCCTCCTCCCAAAGTTGCCCTGAAACAATGTTATAGAACAAACTATGACAATGTATGCTTAATTATCAAGATTATCTAAAGGGTTAGTTATTCATGAAAACATTCATAAACACAAACACATAGACATAAATATCCGGGACAAGAAGTTTTACCTTTTATTGATAACAAAATTGGAAGTTACAACATGAATTGTGTTGGTGTCGCTCCACAAACCTCACCTGGATTCCTCCACTTTGTCTCCAAGTGCACTATTCTCAATGCTATCTTCACCACCAACATGCCAATATAAGGGAAAATCATGGATGGTATAAGGAAGATGGATGGAAGGGAATGTTGAGGTTGAAACTCAGAAAAGAATGCAAGAAGGATTGTAATACAAGGGAAAATTTTTGGCAGAGTTCTCTTGCCTCTAGTTTGATGTCTCCAAATGACCCCCCTAGGGCCCTTTTTATATAAGAAAATGATGGTTAATTTGCTTCCATAAGGGATACAGGAGCTAAAATGGTTGTAAAACCTAAGATAACCTGTAAACTTTGTTGAAAAGCATAGATTTGTATTTTTTTGTCACTTATTAGAGTACATAGAAGCTTTTAGTTATGAAGATAGTGTATGTACGTTGTATTTTAGTCATGCAACTAGCGTATGTATGCACTTTTCATATGCAACAGGGCCCGTATGCCATACAAAAACTTGTTTTTTTGAGAGGAAGTCCATCAAAAAGGGTTGGCATATGTATGAATGAGTAGGCCAACATTAAGGATGAATAGAAGTGCCATTTTTATTTATAAAATATGCCCCCTAATGTGTGAGGTCAGAAGAGAAACAAATGGTTAGAATACATTACAACATCTTTAATAAAGCAAGAAAGAACTGGATTTGAGTAAACCCAAGAAAGTATCTGTGAGCATGTAATATTCAATAAGATAACAATAATCACTGAGTCAGGCATTCATATTCTTAGGATAAGCTAAGAATGGCTACCAATCAAGTACATTGTAGATCCATGTCATATATAAAATAATCATGGCTACATGATCAATGTGTATGCAAGTATAAAGTGTAGACGCGGATAATCCACAGTGGATCTACATCTCAAAATCATCAGAAGATATACAATGTCATAGGAATATTTAGGAGGCATTGATGCCTGTGGCTGGAGATGATAACTTCATAACTCGAGCAATAGCTTCAAGATCTTTGAAACTCAGGTAGGAGTATAATAGGAGTATAAGACTCACTACTTTGAGGTCTTCGACATGTCGTCATGGAAAGACTAGAGGACCTTGATCATCATCCATCGAACTTCATTGATTCTGAATGTGAACTTCACAGGACTCTCGGGATGGGTGGTGTTAGCGTCAGAAGTCACTCCTAGATTGCTTGCAGGAGCAGAGCTTGACGCCCATCAGTTTATGTCACGATTTATTTATGAAAAGGGTGATCGAATGGAATTTAACTCGAAACAATATTATTCCAACTCTTAAACCAGGCTAGGCATGCATGGGCAAGTGAGGTCTTGGATAAAATCCAAACAGTAAGTTGTAATAAGGGTGAGTAGGGGGAAGACTTGTATAAGAGGAGTGCAAGGGTCTGTTATAAACATCAGGCTTCTAACAGACTGTAGGAGAAGGCATTTAAATGCAAGATCTTCTTACATTCAAATGAAAAACACCAGAGAATACAACAATGCAACAATAAATCCTTTATCATAGCATGATTGCAACAATTCGCACGAATCAGTCGTTCACGAACTCTCTCAGCATAAGGTGAAAATTAGATGGAGTAAGAAAGACTGTCTGTAATAAAACAAGAAATATCGCATACAAATGCATAACCAGAGAACTAGAGTGTTGCTAAAACTTTACGGTCGGGAGATTTTCTCTACCATCAATCCCTTTCAAAAATGGCGAAAACGCCTACATATACTCAAAAATAACAACAGCAGCAAAAACGAGACGATGCATTAAAGAATTGCGTCTGCCTGGCTTCTGACACCCTGCCTATTCATACTCAGGATGATCGTGCGCCTATGACAGACACCATCAGATTTCGGATTGTCCTTCTGCAGGTGAGTCGACGTGCTTTTAATTCATCGTCGAACTTTCCCTTTATGGCGGAGCTGATGTCTAACCACCTACAAAAACTGCAATAACTGTCATCTTGGGATCAGGAACGGCTCTAGTCAACTCTTCCTTTTGGGGACGTGGAGGTCTTTTCGAGGGGCCACTTGGACCAGCAGAATGGCTCACGCGATGAGAGGTGGAAGATGTGGCATACTCGACGAGGATGTTGTAGGTGTCGGTATGGTATGGTGAAGGGACAGGAGACAACAAATGGAGGGAGGTGCTGAGGTAGAGGTGACTGGGCGAAAGGGACACATGGAAGGAAGTGGGGACTTAGGACCAGTATATTCGTGCCACGTACAAATAGGGGGACCGCTAGAGTGAAATTCCATTCCAGACCCCCCCCCCTCATTAAAGGCAGAACCGATGGGGGGTCCCAGAATCCAATACAGGCCGTAAATCTAAATGCCGAGACTTGGGCCGTCCAGATGCGCGCATAATGACGGAGGGGGTGCGGAATGGAACCTCTTCCGTGAATTTGAGTGCCTATATTATGACCGTCCAGATCTACGCCCTCTTTAAATTAAATTTTCCCGAACCTTGCTGATGGATGAACGACTGAGATGACCTCGATGCTTTCAACATGAAAATCCTGAAGGGCCCCATTCGTGGCTCAACTATTGCGCCGTGTGTCCTTCAGATGGACGGTCGAGATGGCATTTGATGTTAGAAGAGGGATGCCTCCATTATCAGGCTCGCTTGACGTGACTGGGTGCTAGGACCATGGGCTTAGCTTCAAAGGTGCTTATCGGTGTTTCAGGGTTAAGGGTTTCAAGATGTAGAAAGACGTGAAACCCTCACCCTTCGAACTCCCAAATGCCGAAATGCCGACATGACTAGATCTTGTGCCATGCATCCTTTGGATGGATGAATGATATCCTTTCTTGCATGCAATATAGACGCTACCTATCGCGCTAATCCCGGTGCAACTCTGCTAACCGTGATTTCCCGCCATCCGTCGATCTGCTTTTATAGATGAATCTGGGCCGCTGACAACGTAATTTCGCCCGCTCACTTGATTTTTAGCCTGAAATGGGGCTTTACGTGCTACACTTGAGCGTTCTTCGTGCAACCTGCAGCTCTGGATGATCTCGGGCCCAAGACAAGAATTTTTGCTAACATTAGGCTCCATGATGGATAGAGTCATCCCTGTGATGCTCTAAGAACTCATTCCGCAACTTCAGTGCCTTGTTGTTGGGCTATGGAGTCAGGCTCAAAACATCCCGCTGTTGAAAATACATGTCGAATAAAAGCAACAAAATAAAGATACATGCTCAAAGGAGCTTATTTATATACAATCCTAAACTAATAAAACACTTTACACGGGGCTAGGTGAAAGAAGACTTCAACCATAGCCAATCAAGTAACTTCCTGAAGGGAAGCTCTTTCTTTCTGTCGATGAACACCAACATATGGTGTAACCGTGATAGTAGAACGGCTACAGTCTTCAACTTCTCCTCACAGGGTGAATTTGATATGGAATAGGGTGGCTCCAAGGCATAAAGGACATGCCACTCCATGTACACGCTGACAGGATCATAGAATGAGTGGAAAACCCTATGAAAAGGGTAGCAGCAGGCCTGCTTTGCTCCACAACTACTCCTACAGGGCTGAACTTCATGAGTCTGCATAGGTGAATGGGCGGGCTCCGGGCAGGAAGTCACTTGTTCCACTGGTTCGTTCTTCTCTTCTTCTTGGCTCTCCCCTAGGTCTGATTCGTATTCATCATAAATAGGGACCATGGGGTGATTATGCTTGCTGACTAGCTCTTCAGTATCTCTATAGTGATCAAATGTAGGATAAGCTTGCTACTCATCATCACTATAATATACATCAAAAAGGGGTTGTCCTTCATTGATATGATCCTCCTCCAGAACAGTGATCTTGTCAAAAATTTCCGTTTTAGGGATAGTGGGACCTGCTGGTTCTGACTGCTCACACATAATCATTTTCTCTTTATTCCTAGGCAAAAATATATCGTGAGAAACCCCTTGAAGGAAAAGAGAAAAATCCTCCTCCACAAGCATCCCCTCTTTAAAAACGCGGAGGTCTTCGTCGTCATACGCAGGGCTGCTAGGAACATCTACTTCAACCCGATACCCAGGTAAGCCATCTACTATAGACCACATCTACTCTATAAACTCATAATTTTCACAAGAGGCATGTTGATCGTTATGAACATCTAAAAGAACATGTGCATCTAAAATAATGTCAGATGCTTCCGTTCTAGGG
>ML780179.1:1318733-1359276 GCA_009831015.1 Picea engelmannii | reverse complement strand
CTCGTTAAAGACAAAATGACGGAGGGGGTGTGGAATGGAACCTTATCCGTGAATTTGAGTGCCTGGATTACGACCATCCAAATCTATGCCCTCTTTAAATTAAATTTGCCCGAGCCTTGCTAATAGATGAATGGCTGAGATGACCTCGACACTTTCAACATGAAAATCCTGAAGGGCCCCACTCGTGGCTCAGCTATTGCACCGTGTGTCCTTCAGATGGACGGTCGAGATTGCATTTGATGTTAGAAGAGGGATGCCTCCATTATCAGGCTTGCTTGACATGACCGGGTGCTAGGACCATGGGCTTATCTTCAAAGGCACTTATCGGCGTTTCAGGGTTTGGGGTTTCGAGATGTAGAAAGACGTGAAACCCTCACCCTTTGAACTCTCGAATGTCGAAATGCCGACGTGACTAGATCTTGTGCCACGCGTCCTTTGGATGGACGACTGATATCCTTTCTTGCATGCAATATAGACGCTACCTATTGCGCTAATCCCGGTGAAACTCTGCTAACCGCGATTTCCCGTCGTCCATCGATCTTCTTTTATAGATGAATCTGGGTCGTTGACAACGTAATTTCACCCACTCACTTGATTTTTAGCCTGAAATGGGGCTTTACGTGCTACGCTTGGGTGCTCTTCGTGCAACCTGCGGCTCTGGATGCTCTTGGGCCCAAGACAATAATTTTTTCTAACAGGCGGCTCATGCAGGTCAAGAGACTTATTGTAGAATGGCCAAATCAGGTTGCCAAAATTCCCCTTGGACAAGAGCACAATAGATGAAAAGACTCAAGAAGAATGTTATTGACATAAGTCTGTGACACAAGAGGTACCATAAACTCTCGATGTGTTTGGAAGAGTAACCAAATGGAGGAGGAGAAAAATCTATGTAACGAGAAACACTTCCTAAGCCCATACTAGATCCCAATGCTTACAGGACAAATGGAAGAATGTGCTTTTTCCAAGGGGTGACTAGATTTCTACCAACAAAAGAGAATGTTTCTTTGTCCCCTCTTGGAATATTTTAGTTTTTTGTCTTTTTCATGTATTTAACGAGCTTGAAAAAGAATAAAAGAATGTTTTGTTACAAAGGAAGAATGAGTGTTGCGGGCAAGAAAACTGGTTCCAAGCGCATGGAACATATTGATTCCGAGTGTAACGAGACATGTGCAATATAACTACACTCGGGAAAATTCTTCCATGGGTCAAGGTGTGAGATCACAAGGGAAAAAAATGCTACAAGGATTGCACCTAAGGAATTCTCTAAAGGTTTAGTAATAGAAACATGAAGTTTCCATTAGGACAAAGTTGCAAGGATGAGACATGCGAAGTGATTATGGAATGACACAACAAGACTCCTTCCATTTAAACTTTTATGATCCCAGAGAAGGTAAGCTCGACAGTTTCTCATTTTTAGAGAGTCTGAAAAAAAACTAAAAGAAGACTCCAGAGTGATCTTTTTAGTAAGGTTAGTCTCAAGGGCCCAAAAAAAGAATAAAATCATACCAAGGAGACGTCTTCTGGTCACTAGGGCCAGAGTATTCATTTTTCGTACTTATTCCAGTTGGTCTGGAAAAGGGTTAAACTTATACCGAAAGGACATCTCTTCAAAACCTTTTTAACGAGTGTGACAGAGAAAGGATCACTCAATTATCTTTTCAATTTTAAGGAATCTTAAAAGAGATTAACTATGGACTCACTCATCCTTTTTCATAATTTTAGTCCCTTGAGCCCGAAAAAGTATAAAACATAAATTAGGAGATCTCTCTCGGTGAGACATGTCTCCCAAGGCGTACATTTTTCTTGGGTAATATATTAGCCAGAAAAAGAGTTAAAATTATGCCAAATAGATATACCTTCTGGCCCAATTAACGAGGGTGAAGGGAACAAGGTCACTCAACGATATTTTCTTGTTTAGGGAGTCTAAAAAGGGATTAAATAAGACTCCAATGGGTTTCCTTTTTCATAAATAATCTCCAAGGCCCAAAAAAGTGATAAACCAAAACCAAGGAGAATGGACCTTCTTCACAAATTTAGTCACTCGGGCCCGAAAAAGGGTTAAACTTACACTTGATAATACTCTCCTAGTGAACCATATCTCCTATGACATACCTTTTTCGTAAAATTATCCATCCAAACCGAAAAAGTGGTAAACTATCGCTGGACAGATGTGCCTTCAAATTTCATTTTGACAAGCATTAAGGGAAACAAGATCGCTCGGAAATATTTTCAATTTTACAAAGTCTGAAAAGGGATTAAAGAAGACTCCAGGGGGGCTCCTTTTCTTAAGTAATCTGAATAAGTTCAAAAAGGATAATTAAATTATCGCCAGATGTTTATTTCAAATTTTAAATGAGCTTGAAAGACAACAAACCATTCTCTTAGGGAGTCCCTCGGGTATAGGCCAAAAAAATATGAAGAAGAAGAGTGAGGCTTTAACACAAAGTCATGGTAAAAATAAAAGGACTCACAAGCCTATATGAAATTCACAGCATGAATGTTGAAATGCAACACAAGGATCTACCTAGGGTATCCATGGTGGAAAAGGCTCTACCACCTAATTACAAGATTTATAAAGAAACATAGAAGGTTTCATGTCGCACTTTGGTGGGGTTGATCCTATGGAAAAGTGGAAATCGTCAATAGAATGAAAAATTCAAGGTGGTGAAAACCTATCCTAAATGCAAATGGAGAAATCCCAATTTCATCACAAAATTGTGAAAGTAGTACCCATTCATCAAAAAATACCAAATCCAAAGGAGCAAGAAGTTTTAAAGGAGAAAAAGATCACCAAGAAGAACCATAACATCCATCCAGTGAAAAAAACAGAAGAAACCAAGGTCAAACCAAGTCAAAATTGGGTCAAAAATTCTATAAATAGAGGTAAAAGGGTCATTTTTATCATTGCACTTTGAAAATTCCCAAAAATAGACAAAATCCTCTTCCTTCAATTTGACATTTGGAGAGAATCAGTGGATGAAATCGATTTGTTCTTGGGCCAAGTAAGTAATATTTCCTTTCAATTGTAATTTCATCCATTCATTTCAAGTTTTAGATGGATTTAGAGCGGCTTTCTCCAAAATTTAGCTCGATTGTGCATGTACGTGTGCTTTTCACAGTCAGTGTGTGTATGTACGTAGGATGAGATACTCTCAGCGTGCATACATACACGAATGATACCAAAAATGAGTGTGTGCACTAACTTAAAAAATGTTGGCGTGACTCAGGATTCATGTGTGTTGGAGGGAAAGAGAGCATGAAGAGGTTGAAAAAATGGTCGAGGACAACCCAGGAGCGGTGGAAACATTGAAACAATGCAGGTTATGGAAATTCTTTAGTTGTCCCCTTATGAGAGATCAACCTCGAATTCTAAAACATCTAGTAGAGTACTAGAATACAAATGCAAAGGATTTTATGATAGAGGGAAAATCACTAACACCAACCAATGAGGACCTTTACTTCTTGACCTAACAAACTAGCAGGGGTGAGCCAGTAAACTTGGATACATTCCCTCCTAGGAAAATTAACATATCCCACTAAATAGATATGTATTGCAAGGCCGACACAGAGAAGGTTGGGTATCAAGTGCCGATGAAAAAGATCAAAAATATGAGCTTGAGGGTGGTACTCTACATGATTGGGTGGATGATAGGATCCGTTGCTCTACACCAAGATTCAGGAGCCTAGATGCATTGTGCAGTGCAGTGTCTACAAGTGATTATATTTTATTGGAGCACTAATATCCTCAATTATATGAAAATTCAATTGATAGAGTGGAAGTTGACACAAAGGAGGAACTTTGGATTCGTAACAGTTTTGTGTGCATTATTCTTTGAACAAGTGTCAAGGATGTGTCCGAGGGAGGGTGTGTGAGGACACATAGCCTCCTTTTGAGCACTGTAAATATGGTTTTCTTTGATGCCACACAAGGTAGGAGAAGGAGTACGTGAGACATATGAAGAAAAGTTCTTCGAGTGGTGGAAACACCATATTTCCTCCATCGAGGACTACCCATATTAGGGTATCACTTTCCTAAGGAACCCGGACATGCCTATGACCCTTGCTGCAACACATGACGATATAGGTACTTACTCATTTTTTTCAATTTTTCAATTTTATAAATCAAAAGAAAACACGTTTTTGGTAACATCACAATACAAACTTAAAACTTGTTAGGTACAGATGTGGGGCTAGTGCGGCTAGAGAACATCCCTCAGACTCGATGTTGTCTGTGAGATCATATCCAACCGGGAGGAGTCATAGTAGAGGCAGGGTCATCGGTAGGGACTGAGAGAATCTTGAGCCAGGTAGAGAGTAACATGGCATCCCTCACCCATAGTGTGCTCATGGCAAAGATCGAGGATCTCCCGCCATCCATGCAGACTCAAGTAGTGGGAGTACCAGGTCCTGGGTCCAACTATTCTGACGTCTAGCCAACGATGTATCCTATCATACTAGGTTCAATAGGCCTTGAGCTTAGAGTAGTGTTGTAAATTATGCATCTTGAGGGAACCTTTTTTGTATTTCCCATTTGTATGAAGGGCTTAAGCCTGACGATGTATTACTGACATTTTTTAGGCCTATGGCCCACATTTTGTACTTTGACATTATTTTGGATATATTATATATATATATATACATATTTTTTCGTGATGGATTAAATATATTTTGCACAAATTTATTTACATGTGCGTGTATTTGTGCTCTTTTAAATTTATATATGTGAAAGATTCCAATCTAATACATGATTATCCAATGCATCAGTTAATTGATTAGATATCCTAGGAACATGAATATATGTGATATAATAAAAATAAAATTCTAAGAGGCATACCCTAAGGACTCGTCGGTGAAGGATGGGATCATGGACATGGTACACTCCATTTAACTGTGACACTACTAGTTGAGCATCTAGATGAACTCGGAGGTAAGAAATTGTTGGCATGTTTTATAGACAGTGTATGCTTGTCATTGATGGCAAGTACAACAACAAAGATGACATTAAATGTGCAAAGGATTGTAGGTAGTTCATTGATGACAAGATCAGAGTAAGCATCGATGAAAAAAAGGAACAAAGTAAGCTCAGGAGTAATTAGCGCAGTCGATCGCAGTGTCTAAGTTCGGGAGGAGAAGCGTCAGTGATCGTTAGATCCCATTTAAATTCCCGAAAGAAGGAGGACCATCAGATCTGATTATAGACAAGAAGAATGCGCAGAAGAGGAGGACAAATCTCAGGCATCAAATCTGAGCATAAGTTCCAACCATCGTTGCATTAGGGAGAACTTGCATGTTCATTAAAGTGCAAGGAGAAGCGGGTATACAAAATCCCGAAAGAAGGAGGACCATCCATCTACATGCAGGACACGTGGACACAGATCAACATTTCGCTGACTCGAAAGTCAAAGGTATGAAATGCTCCAGCCTTTCACCTCTCGAACTTGCGATATTAGAAATCGCGAAATAATCTCAACCGTTAGATCGAGGCCAAATATGGATCGTTGATCAGGCACAACGAAGGCTCGTGGAGTTGCGAAGTCTCAATAAAATCTTGATCGTTGATCCAAGAGGGATGCGTGGCAGAAGATTAGAGCATGTCAAAGACTCCATTTTAGGGTTTCACGAATCGCGACTTGGACAGGCAAGAAACAATACCACAGGAACGCTGAAATCGTGAAATGTGAAATCACGAAATGATCTGAGCCCTTGGTTCGAAGAGATCATGGACCATTGATGCGTCCCCCTTCGATGTATTAGAGACTGGGATTTCGATTACCGGGAGGTGGACAAGTCAGAGACTCTCAACATCAGGAGTCCCGAAATGTCGAAAAATGAAATCTCGAAAAGCACTTTATGAACAAGTGCTTGGTCATGGCCATGGTCATATAGAGGAAGGCGCTAGCATAGAAAAGCTCTGTTTCAGAGTTTCAGAGAGCACGACATGGATTGGCAAGACACTTGGCCACAGGAAAGCCGAAATGATAAAATATGAAATAAAGGCAAGCTTATGAAGATCATTCAACGATGCAGATGAAACTAAAGGAGATCAGAGGGCAACTATTGCATGACACAGTGAACTTGCCAGAAACCAGTGATGAGTTCTACCAGAGGACTCGAAGACACTTCGAGGTGATTGACAGAGGAGGTGAAGAGTCTCAAGAGATCAGCCAGTAGAACAAATATTGTTCGTAGAGGCAACTGACAAGTGGATGAGCGTTGAAGTTTGTAACTGAAGAAGAAAGTATAAGCTCGACTATGCCAGAGAATACGAAGAGTCTTGATTGCTAGAGAGGTTGAGGAATATCAACATGACATCCAATGATGCTGAATGCATGGGCAAACCTCCAGAAAAGATGAAGGGATACCATGATGATCAGACAGAGAACTCGAGATGTGGAAGAGATTAATGCAGTGTGAGCAGGCAGAGGCATGGTGTACATTGCATGCACAAAGTGTACATAATCTATAAGTACATGGGACAGAGAATTGATGAGGTTGTTGTTGCTGTAGTGGGTGATGCATGCAGGAAGAAAGAGGTGAAGTGCAGGAGCTGGTATGTCCAGAAGACAAAAGGGGCATTGAACAGGAATGGTGTACAGAGCACAAAAGAAAGAAGAATAGAAAGTGTAATTTATGCATGTAGGAAGACTGTGAGGCAGACGGAGCAACGAAATATTGCAGAATAGTGATGAGATTGGTAAGTTGTTGTTAAACATTATATCACTGTAATAAGTTTCAATAACACATATTGATAATTCAGGGTGGTAGGGAGGTGCTAGGGAGGACTAGTGTCCTCAGAGGTTCAAGTGGGTGCTTGAACACAGGGAGTTGTAGCTTCCTTCTAGTTGGTGCTAGAGAAACCAGGGAGTAGGTGCTTCCTTCTAGTTGGTGCTAGAGAAACTAGGGAGTAGGTGCTTCCTTCTAGTTGGTGCTAGAGAAACTAGGGAGTTGATGCTTCCTTCTAGTGGGTGCTAGAGAAAAACAAAGAGTTGGTGCTCTCAGCAGGTTGCAGCTTGCAAAAACAGAGGTTGTAGCCTCACAATGAGTCGGTTCTCATATGTATGATAATGTAAAGAATGTAAATATTACTTATCATATAAAGAAGAAGAGGTTTTTATGTTGTATGGGTTTCCTTGGGAAATATATGTCTCTATGTTTCTCATATATGTGACTGATGATGAATATGCCATTGTTTATTTCTATGCATTATTGTGATCATCATTAAGTGCCTTGTAAAGATTTTAAAAGAAGCATAATTGTTTAAGCACGGTGACAACTGATTCACCCCCCCCTCTCAGTTGTCCAAAAATGGTATTATAGTTGGCCCCTTTTATATAAGGGTAGATCCTAGAGCTTAAACATGTCAAGCCATGAAGGAAATTCAACCAATAAGGCCCCTCTATTCAATGGAACAAACTTTGCCTTCTGGAAAGTTAGAATGAGAACATACATAATGGCTTTAGGTGCAAATGTCTGGGATGTGGTAGATATTGGTTATGTAAAGCCAGATGTGCTAGCTAATAAGTATGACAAACTAGAATTTATCTTCAACGCTAAGGATATGAATGCTATCTTGAGTGGGCTTACAAAAGAAAAATTCGTAAAAGTTATGCACCTAGGAAAGGACAAAGAAATGTGGGAAAAACTCATTAGCAGTTATGAGGGTAATGAGAAGGTAAATGATGCAAAGCTTCAAACCTACAGAATACAGTTTGAATAGTTGAAGATGAAGGAAAATGAAACTATTGGAAAATACTTTCTGGGAGTAGAAGAAATGGTAAATGCAATGAAGTCACTTGGTGAAACAATTGAGGAACCTTCTTTAGTTCAGAAAATCTTGAGATCTCTCCCAGATAGGTTCAACTCGAAGGTCTCTTCTATAGAATAACTTAATGATCTAAAAACCTTGGAGTTTGATCAACTTCTAGGAACATTGACTGCATATGAAATGAGAATAGTTAAAGATAAACCCACCTCCAGAGAAGCATCATTTAAAGTAGACAAGAATGAGGATTCTGAGCCTGATGAAATTGAAGAAAAATTTGTGAAGAGACTGAAGAAGGGATCAAGCAAATACAAAGGTAAACTGCCTTTCAAATGTTTCAACTATGATAGGATAGGTCATTTTGCAAATAAATGTCCCCACAAAGGAAAGGATCAGACATGTGATGATGAGGAGAAGTACAAACACAGAAATTTCTTTAAAGAGAAAAACTTTAAGAAGAAAAGTCTGTGCGTAAAAAATGATGATGATCCTTCAGATGATGAAGAAAATGAATCCTCTATTGAAGATAAACTAAATGACTTCATACTTATGGCCAAAGAGGATTATGATAATAAAAGCATAGGGAGTGATGTTAATGAAGAAGAAGTTATGGTTGACATGGAAGGAGAACTGATCAGTGCACTGGAAGAGATTGATAGACTAAGAATCAAGAACATAAAGACAAGACAATTATTGATATAGTTTGAGAAAGACAGTAAAAAACCTGATGAAGACCTTGTCCTACTAAAAGTATAATTAGAAGAGGCAAAAAAAATCGAAGACATTCTTAAACAACAGTTATCAGAAAAGAAGGCAAGATGTGAAGCATTAGAAGAAGAAGTAGTGAAAACTAGGAAAGAGATGGAGAAGTTTCAAGCCTTGTATAATCAGAATCTGTCAAGTATCAAAGCCTCAGAAGGATTAGCCACCATCCTAAATCAGCAAAGGAATCCAAAGTTGAAAACTAGTTTGGGTTATGAAGAGGGATAAAGTAGTGGCAAGCCAAGAAATGAAGAACCCATTAAGTTCGTCAAATGTACAACCAATAACAACAACGAACCTGCAGGAACAAAGGAAGACAATCAGCCGCCCAGGACAAGTAAGGTAAAAGATGCCAGAACTGAATCTGTAGAACAAAGAAGTAATGCGCTCACTGCTAAAAGACGTCATCATCTTGGAAGAAATCGATTTGCACAAAGAAGAAAACCATTTCCCAGGTACAAAGAATTTTTCCATGGTTATTGTTTCTACTGTTCTAAGTTTGGTCACAAAGTTGTAAATAGTTCCTTAAGACTTAGACATGAGCAATTAAGATTTCAAAGGAATAAATACTTGTCGCAACAAAGAATGATACAGTCAAGAAATAATCCTTCACAGACTACAAATTGCCAAATTAAGTCTAGACACATACAACTAAGTAGGCCAAGAAATAATCAACAGTCAATAAGTAGACAACACTACACCAATATGTTTGACCTATTGAATAATGAGGTTGAATGCTACACCTGTCATAACTTTGGACATAAATCTATTGACTTTCAGTTAAGGAACTATGAACCAGATTTGAAATCCCCTACTGAAAATGTCAAGTTTTGGAAGAAGAAGGAAAGTGACAAGTGTGGATTAGTATTGCCCACTCAAAGAAAAATGAAACCTTGGTATATAGACAGTGGATTCTCCAAACACATGATGATATACAAAGGCAAGTTTCTATCTCCAAGTGAAAGAAAATTAGGAAACGTAACCTTTGGAAATGATGCTCTAGGGAAAATAAAGGGCAAAGGGATGGTGAGCTTAAGTAATGGAAAAGGAAAATCCCAAGATATTCTACTTGTGGATGGGCTGAAACATAATCTACTCAGTGTAATTTAAAAGTGTGATAGAGGATGCGAAGTGTTGTTCACATCCAAGGACTGCAAGATAAATTCTGTAAACTCATGACAAGTGGTGGCCAAAGGCATAAGGACATAAAATAATGTATATGTGCTGAAAGAAAATAGAGAAGAATGCCATCTAAGGAAACATGATGAAAGTTGGTTATGGAATAGGAGACTTGGATATATAAACTTTGACCACTTAATCAAACTCAAAAACTTTGTGGCAGTAAAAGATCTTCTGAGAATATCAAAGCCCCAAGATTCAATGTGTAAACCCTATCAAGTAGGGAAGCAAAAAAGGACACAGTTTAAGTCCAAGAGCTTTACTTCAACAATGAAACCACTCCAACTAGTTCATATGGATTTATGTGGACCATAAAGACAGGAAGGCACAGGGAAAGAAAACTACTTCATGCTGATTATCGATGATTACTCCAGACTTACTTGGGTTGCCTTTCTCAAAGAAAAAGCTAAAGCATTTGAAAAGTTTAAAATATTTAAGGCTTTAACAGAGACTCAAACAGGCAAGAGGTTAAAGGCAATAAGATCAGATCGGGGAGGAGAGTTTATGTCAAGAGACTTCAAGGAATTCTACGATGAGCATGGGATCAAGAGAGAATACACAATCCTAAGAACTCCACAACAAAATGGAGTTGTTGAGAGGAAAAACAGAACAGTGCAGGAAATGGCCAGGTCAATGATGAATGAGAACAACATTGGTCAAACCTACTGGGTATAAGAAATACACACAGCAGTCCATGTGCTTGACAAATCCCACCTTAGACCACAAAGTGACAAGACACCTTATGAATTATGGTTTGGAAGACCTGCCTCAATAAAACACTTCAGCTTCTTTGGGAGTAAATGCTACATAAAGAATAATGATGAGAACCTCGACAAATATGATGACATGGATGATGTAGGTATCGTATTAGGGTATGCTACAAACAGTAAAGGATATAGATGCTATAATAAGAGGCTGCATAAAATGGTTGACTGTATTGATGTAAAAATTGATGAAGGAATCCCAACAAGAGAGGTGTACAGTAATGAGTCTTCTATAGAATACACAGCTAAAGATGAAGATGAACAGGTCCAAGAATTAGAAAATGAAGACTCTGAATCAGATGAAGACTCATACACTCAGACAGACTCAAATCAACAACCAACTACAAATTCCTCCTCCAGAATCATTCAAAAGAATCATCCTGCAAGTCAGATAATTGGAGAAAAAGACAAAGGTGTACAAACCAGGAGAAAGCTAATCAAAAACACCGAACAATCTCATATAGCTTTCATATCCATGTTGGAACCCAAGAATTTTAATGAATCCAACAAAGATGACCACTGGGTTAAAGCAATGAATGAAGAACTTGATCAGATTGAGAAAAGCAATACATGGGAGATGGTTCAAAGACCTGAAGGTAAAAACGTGATTGGCTCCAAATGGATCTTTAAGAATAAGTTGAATGAGCAAGGACAAGTTATCAGGAACAAAGCAAGGTTAGTCTGTAAAGGCTATGCTCAGATAGAAGGACTGGATTTTAATGAAACATTTGCGCCTGTAGCAAGATTAGAAGCTATCAAAATGTTTCTTGCCTATGCTTGTCATAAAAGGTTTAAAGTCTATCAAATGGATGTCAAGTCAGCTTTTCTAAATGGAGATTTATGTGAAGAATTCTATATTAAACAACCAGAGGGTTTCAAACTGTCTTATAACCCTGACTTAGTATGCAAGATGAAGAAATCTTTATATGGGTTAAAACAAGCCCCTTGAGCCTGGTATCACAGACTGGATACATATCTCAAAGACAAAGGGTTCAAGAGAGGAACAACTGACAACAATATGTATATTAAAACAGAGGATAATAATTTTCTCATCGTATTGGTCTATGTAGATGACATCATCTTTGGATGTAATAAGGATTCATTGGTACAATGGTTTTCTTTTGCCATGGAGTCTAAATTTGAAATGTCTATGATAGGAAAACTGCCATTTTTTCTTGGTCTGCAAATTACTCACAGGTCCGAAGGGACGTTCATTTCTCAAGAAAAATATCTAAGAGAAATGATGAAAAGGTTTCAAATGGAAGATTCTAAACCTATGGGTACACCTATGGTAACTGGATGTACATTAAGAAAGGATGATGATTCACCTGATGTTGATCAAAACTCATATCGATCAATGATAGGCAGCCTGTTGTACATCACATCATATCGCCCAGACATAATGCATGTTGTAGGAATGGTAGGAAGATATCAGGATGCACCCAAACAGATTCATTTGCAAGCTGTCAAACGGATATTCAGGTATTTAAAAGAAACAATGACTTATGGCCTGTGGTATCCCAGAAATCAAAATTTTCAGTTAACTGCTTACTCAGATGAAGATTAAGCAAACTGTTTCGATGAGAGAAAAAGCACCAGTGGAGGAGCATTCTTCCTGGGTGATTCTTTAGTAGCATGGCTTAGTAAAAAGCAAGTTTCCATTTCTTTATCAACCACAGAGGTAGAGTACATTGCTGCTGCTACCTATTGCACTCAGGTATTATGGATGATTTAGACACTTGCAAACTTAGAATTAAAATACACTACACCGATCCCAATTCATTGTGATAACACTAGTGCCATCAGTGTGTCTAAAAATCCTGTATTCCACTCCAAGACTAAGCATATTCCCATAAAATATCATTTTCTGAGAGAGCAAGTCACCAATCAAATTGTTCAGGTCATTACATTCCCACTACAGAACAAATTGCAAACATCTTTACTAAACCCCTAGCCAAGACACCATTTGAATATCTCAGACAGAAGATGGGTGTCATCCCATCTCACATCTAAGAGAGTCCATCCTGTTAGGGGGAGTTTTGTATTGGTTTCATATATGATACCTTCTAAAATTAATGCAACAGCTCAGGGGGAGCGTGTTTTCTTTGACATTGATGCCAAAGGGGGAGAAAAGAATAGGGGTGCCTTTGTTTCCATCAATGCCAAAGGGGGAGATTTTTGGCATGTTTTATAGACAGTGCATGCTTGTCATTGATGGCAAGTACAACAGCAAAGATGGAAGCAAACGTGTAAAGGATTATAGGCAGGTCATTGATGACAAGATCAAAGTAAGCATCAATGAAAAACAGGGAACAAACTAAGCTCAGGAGTAATTAGCACATAGTCGGTCGTAGTGCCTAAGCTCATGAGGAGAAGCATCAGTGATCGTTGGATCCCATTTAAATTCTCGAAAGAAGGAGGATCGTCAGATCTGATTGTAGACAAGAAGAATGCACAGAAGAGGAGGACAGATCTCAGGCATCAGATCTCAGCATAAGTTCCGACCATCGTTGGATTAGGGAAAACCTGCACGTTCATTAAAGTGCAAGGAGAAGTAGATATACAAAATCCATAAAGAAGGAGGACTGTCCATCTGCGGGCAGGACACGTGGACACAGATCAACATTTCGCTGACTGGAAAGTCAAAGGTATGAAATGCTCCAGCCTTTCACCTCTCGAACTTGCGATATGCGAAATCACGAAATAATCTCAACCATTAGATAGAGGCCAAATATGGACCATTGATCCAAGAGGGATGCGTGGCAGAAGATTAGAGCATGTCAAAGACTCCATTTTGGGGTTTCACGAATCATGACTTGGAGAGGCAAGAAACAATACCACAGGAATGCCGAAATTATGAAATGCGAAATCGTGAAATGTTTTGAGCCATTGGTTTGAAGAGATCGTGGACCATTGATCCGATCCCCTTCGATGTATTAGAGACCGGGATTTCAATTACCAGGAAGTGGAGAAGTCAAAGACTCTCAACATCAGGAGTCTGAAAATGCCGAAATACGAAATCTCGAAAAGCACTTTATGAACAAGTGCTTGGTCATGGCCATGGTCATATAGAGGAAGGAGCTAGCGCAAAAAAGATCTGTTTCGGAGTTTCGAAGATCACGACATGGACTGGAAAGACACTTGGCCACAGGAAAGGTGAAATGATGAAATACAAAATAAAGACAATCTTATGAAGATCATTCAATGGTGTAGATGAAACTAAAGGAGATTGGAGGGCTACTGTTGCACGACATAGTGAACCTTCCAGAAACCAGTGATGAGTTCTACTAGAGGACTTGAAGACACTTCGAGGTGATTGACAGAGGAGGTGAAGAGTCTCAAGAGATCATCCAGTAGAACAAATATTGTTCGTGGAGGTGACTGAAAAGTGGATGAGCGTTGAGGTTTGTAACTGAAGCAGAAAGTCTAAGCTCGACTATGCCAGAGAAGACGAAGAGTCTCGACTACCAGAGAGGCTGAGGAATCTCAGCATGACATCTAGTGATGTTGAACGCATGGGCAAGCTGCCAGAAAAGATGAAGGATTACCATGATGGTCAGACAAAGCACTCGAGATGTGGAAGAGATTAACGCAGTGTGAGTAGGAAGAGGCATGGTGTACATTGCATGCACAAGGTGTACAGAAGCTATAAGTACACAGTACAAAGAAGTGATGAGGTTGTTGTTGTTGTGGTGGGTGATGCATGTAGGAAGAAGGAGGTGAATTGTAGGAGTTGGTATGTCTAGGAGAGAAAAGGGGCTTTGAATGGGAATGGTGTACAAATCACAAAAGGAAGAAGAATAGAAAGTGCAATGTATGCATGTAGGAAGACTGTGAGGCAGACGGAGCAGCGAAATCTTGCATAACAGTAATGAGACTGGTAAGTTGTTGTTAAACATTATATCACTATAATAAGTTTCAGTAACACATATTGATAATCCAGGGTGGTAGGGAGGTGCTAGGGAGGACTAGTGTCCTCAGAGGTTCAAGTGGGTGCTTGAACACAGGGAGTAGTAGCATCCTTCAAGTTGGTGCTAGAGAAACCAGGGAGTAGGTGCTTCCTTCTAGTTGGTGCTTCCTTCTAGTGGGTGCTAGAGAAAAACAGAGAGTTGGTTCTCTCAGCAAGTTGCATCTTGCAAAAATAGAGGTTGTATCCTCATAATGAGTTGGTGCTCATATGTATGATAATGTAAAGAATGTAAATATTAGTTATCATATAAAGAAGAAGAGGTTTTTACCCTGTATGGGTTTCCTCAGGAAATATTTCTCTCTGTGTTTCTCATATATGTGACTAATGATGAATGTGCCATTGTTTATTTCCCTGCATTATTGTGAACATCATTGAGTGCCTTGTAAATATTTTAAAAGAAGAATAATTGTTTAAGCACGGCGACAACTGATTCACCACCCCCTCTCAGTTTTCCAATAGAAATACCATGTGACAATGCATCACATAGTAATTATGTTACATAAATGTACTCATCAATGTTATTTGTTGCTTCTCCTAGACAAATACCTCCAAAATATATCAAGTGACTAGTACGAGTGAAGATCACCCAAGCTGCAGAAGCAAGCCTCTGAGTGTGTTGGCTAGCACCATCGGTGAACCCAACATAAAACTTAGATTCACTTGACATATGCCACAATGTAGAAACACAATAAACTATGCGTCCATAAAACAAAAAGACACAAAAATGTATAAATACAAATATACACTATTTACAAGAAGTCACACTTAGGTGACCGACCTGAGCATAATACTTCTTAAGGTAAAGCCTATTTTTGGGCTTAGGCAAAGAATTACCTTTGAAGTCAACCAAATGATAAGCGCCTTTTTCCAAAACTTTCTTAATAATAAATGGTCTAAACCACATGGGTTTTATCTTGCCTTCCCCCAGGGGATCTTTATCTTGATCATAGCCCAAGACAAGATCTCCTTTGGAGAAAACTCTATGGGGGATTGACCGATCATATTGACACTTGAAACTTTTTTTATGAGCCTCGTTAGCCAACGATTCTCCTTGACATTTCTCATCGAGTTTCTCGAGATATAGGAGACACTCTTCAAGTGCAGTTGTGTCGGGTAGTAATTCCACTGCCAACTTAAGAGAAGAAATACAAAATTCTATGGGAAAGACTGCCTCCATCCTGTAAATGAGTTGGAAGGGAGAGAAACCAATAGTAGTCTCGACATAAGTTCTATATGTCCAAATTTTTTAATATAACATCAAATTCTAATTCGACTTGGACGAATTGACTATCCATTGAAGAATAGTCTTAAGAAACTTTTTGAAAACCTCCACTTGACAATTCTCTTGTGGATAGTATGGTGATGAGTGTTCTTTCTTAAACCCTAGATTTGATGTTAACGCATTCATCATCTTATTCTAAAAGTGACTATCATGGTCTGTGACAATCTCCTTTGGTATACCAAACGTAGCATCAATCTGGTTGAAAACAAAAATCATCATTGTTTCCCCGTCATTACTAAATGTTGGCATGTATTTGACCCACTTAGTGAAGTATTTTACTTTCACAATGATATAACGATGCCCTCTAGCCAAATTCAGGTGGCATGTAGTGAAATCAATCCCCCACTTAGTGAAGGGACCAACAAAAATAACAAGAAACATAGGAACAGGGTGTGCCCACATCTTCCAAGAGAATATCTGACACAAGTGACACTTCTTAAATATCTCTATACAATATTTTATTAATGAGCGATAAAGTATCATGCACGAAGTATTTTCTAGGTTGTTTCCAACCCTAACAAGTGACTTCCACATGATTCAATGTGGCAATCGTTCAACACAATCTTTCCCTCTTCACGAGTCAGATAAAAACAAAGAAAAAAATCAACTCCTCGACGATACAAAGTATCATCAATGATAATATAATTTCATTCTTGATGTCATATCCATCGATGATCATCATGAGAAGTAGAGGAAGGACCCTTCAAAGTCTGAAGATACACAAGTATATCTCCATACCATGGGTGCGAAGATGCAATAAGGAATAAATCCTCATTCATCAATGACTCTTCAGGAAAATCATTTCCACTCTCAACCAGAAGTTTTGAAATTAACTCAACAAAGACCAAAGACTTTTTATATTTCATCGAAACAAATCCAAATCAAATTCTTGAAGAATTACTATCCATCGACTAATATTCTCGCCGATGACCCATCGTGTCAACACATATTGAAAAGGATTAACAATGACTATGACAGTGTTTCTACGAAGTAAAATCTAATGACGGAACCTTTGGACAACATGGACAGTTTCCAAATCCAGTTTCTCAATGTGAGTATAGTTTAGTTCCAGCCTGACTAAGACTTGGCTAAGTTAGTAGATATCGTGTTACTAGAGTGCATCATATTCCTGAACCAAGACCACACTGATGGTATACTCTGCTACAACAAAGTATAACAAGAAATCATTTCCATAATTAGAAGGACTGAGCATAGGGGAAGATGTCAGGGCACGTTTCAATGCTTCAAAAGAGTGTTCATCCACTTAATTCTAAAAGAATGGGACCCCATTTTTCAAAATATGCATAAACCCTTTAGTTATTTCGTCATAGTTTGCAACAAATTGCCAAAGGTAGTTATCTTTCCCATAAAGACTCTGAAGTTGGAGAATTGTCTGTCGGGGAGGAAACTGAACTATTTCCTCAACCATAAGAGGACTGACCATGATCCCTTTAGTGGATACGATAAATCCTAACAAATGTCTCGACATTACACAAAAACTACAGTTGTTTGGATTTAGGAGAATCCGGTAGTAGTGACACCTCTCAAAAATAAGTCGAAGGTGGGAGGGATGATCGGATCTCTTACGAGAACGTGACACCAAATTATCAAGATATGCCTCAACTATATGTTTGAGGTCACGAAAGGTGAATGACATGGCCTGCTGAAAAGTAGATTTAGCATTTTTTAGGCTAAAAGGAATTTTCTTATATGCAAATGTATTGCAAGGACATATGAAATAAGTATTATGTTGATCCTCAGGTTTTATATGAATCTGATTGTACCATGAGAAACCATCCATAAAATAAAATACTTCACATCCTGCACATTCATTGATAATATGATCAATGAATGGGGTATGAAAGTTATCTTTTGGGAAAGCTTTATTCATATCGCTAAAGTCCATGCACACACGAATCATACCTTGTTTTTTATTGACAGGAATAGGGTTTGAAACCCATTCTGTCAATTGAATAGGGTAGATGAAACCATCCTTAATTAAATTATATACCTAATCCTTGATAGTCATTGCCTTACGAGGGTTGACTAGGTGAAGCTTCTTCCGAACAGTCTTAACATCGGGATGAGTCCTAATATCATGTTCGACTACACAGGGGTCAATGCATGACATTTCCTCATAATACCAAGAAAATTTTTCATGAAACTCTTTAAATAAATCAGTGTACAGTTGAATCTCCTCGAGGGAACAATCTGCTCCGATGAAGACATTTTCAACAACACGAGGGGTTTTAGAGATGTCAATTGGAATTGTCTCAGCTATACTTGTTATTTTACCCTTAGCATAGATTATGTGCGTGGTAAAAGGGTTAACAAGAGAAGTGACATCTTCGTTCATGGTAGTGGTGAACTATCCCACTTGCACTGTCCTAATCTTGGGAAAAAAGTAAGACATATGGTGAATATCGTCCCAAGGTCTATTCACCCAAGTCATTTCCTCTAAAATCTCCTCGTCAGAGGGCAATACCAATTCCAAAGGATCATGAGAAGTAAGAGAGTCTTGAGCCCAAATAGGCTCGAGAACATAATATGGCTCTTGAGGGGGAGCCAGATCAGGGTTGGTCGAGGTTTGTTGAACAAAGTTGTATGCAACATCAACTACGGATAGGGTCATCACCATGACAAGATGCTTGAACCATTCCATCGAAGACTATGGGGAAGGTAAAGTCCACAAATCATTAAAATAGGTCATTCGAAAAGAAGCTACTTGAAATATCATAGCCTTAGGCTAATCAGGGAAAGACGAAATAAACTTGACATCATTTGAAGGTGCTGGAAAATCAAAAGTTCCCATCAAATATGGAAACAATCCAACACCTAAGTTGATTTTACCTTGTTGTGGAATATCAATCATCGGGAAAATGGATTCCCTTGATGAAGGGTCAGGATGCGAGAAGGATAATTGATGAATGGTTATGATTATGCCTTCATGAGGAAAAAATAAAACATGAAAGAAGGAGGATACAACCGCTGTCATTGTGTAGGTCCAACTTTGCCCTGCCAAAATATTGTATTCAATAGGCGCATCGACCACGTCTAACTCGACACACATAGTTTTTCCCTCCAACTACACAGGGAAGGAGGGGATTATGTCATGCGGTCTAAAATAACGACCGTCAAATGCGGTTAAAAACGTCATCGATGGAGACAACTTGGGTTGACCAATACCCTTCCAACATGCCAATGAAATCATGCAAGTTGAAGCACCGTCATTTACCAACGTCCATAAAATATTCCATGTCAACAATTTTTTTGCGTAAACCACTACTATCAGGAAGGCGACGTGGTAAGGAAAACAAGGTTTGTAATCAAAAGGGTCAAAAGCAATAGTTCTCGAGTTAGCTGGCTCAACAGCCCCCAAGGTAGACAAGAATTTTCTTCTCTATGAAGGGAAAATATGGAGGACTTCCAGAGAAGACATCGCATAAGGGGTTTGTGCCAGATCCTCCAAGACGAAGTATTTATGAGCATCCCTTCCATTCAGATTATGAGAAGCCTTCTTAAAAACACCTTTACACCTTAAAAGACATAAAATATTCTATTCTACACCAAACCAAACACAACCTTTCGATAATTAAAGGAAGAAAAATAAGATAGAAATGTGTACCTTAAGTCCTTATGACTGTTCTTGATCCCTTCCAGTTGTTTCTCGTTCAAAGATTGTAGGCATCCACCCAAAGCTAGCTTGAAACAATGCTATAGAACCAACTATGACAGTTTATGATTAATTATCAAGATTATATAAAGGGTTAGTTATTCATGAAAACATTCATAAACACAAACACATAGACATAAATATATGGGACAATAAGTTTTCTTTTTTATTGATAACAAAATTAGAAGTTACAACCTGAATTTTGTTGGTGTCGCTCTAGGAACCTCACTTGGATTCCTCCATTTTGTCTCCAAGTGCACTATTCTCAATACTATATTCACCACCAACATGTCAATATAAGGGAAAAGGATGGATGGTATAAGGAATATGGATGGAAGGGAATGCTTACGATGAAACTCAGAGAAGAATGCAAGAAGACTTGTAATACAAGGGAGAAATTTTAGAAGAGTTCTCTTGCCTCTAGTTTGATGTCTCCAAATGACCCCCCTAGGGTCCTTTTTATATAAGAAAATGATGGTTAATTCGTTGCAAGAAGGGATATAGTAGGTAAAATGGTTGCAAAACCTAAGATAGCTCGTAAACTTCGTCGAAAAGCGCATATTTATATTTTTTGGTCACTTTTTAGAGTACACATGAGATTTTAGTTATGAAGATAGTGTATGCACAAGAGATTTTAGGCATGGAATTAGCATATGTATACACTCTACATATCCAAAAAGGCATGTATGCCATAATTTTTTTTATTTTTTTGAGAAGAACTCAATCAAAAAGGATTGCCATATGTATGAATGAGTAGGCCAACATCAAGGATGCATAGAAGTGGAATTTTTAGTTGTAACATATGCCCCCTAATTTGTGAGGTCAGAAGAGAAATTGATGGTCGGAATACATTACAACATCTTTAATAAAGTGGGAAAGAACTGAAATTGAGTAAACCCAAGTGATTATCCATGAGTGTGTCATCTACAACAAGATAATAATAATCACCAAGGCAGTCATTCCCATGCTCGAGATAAGCTAAGCATGGCTTCCAATCAAGTACACAACATATCCATTTCATATATAAAGTAATCATGAATATATGACCAATGTGTATGCCAGTATAAAGTGTAGCCTCAAATAGTACATAGCAGATCTACATCTCAAAATCATCAAAAGATATATAATGTCATAGGAATCTTCAAGAGGCATTGATGCATGTGGTTGGAGATGATAACTTCATAACTCGAGCAATAGCTTCAAGATATTTGAAACTTAGGTAGGAGTATAATAGGAGTTTAAGACTCACTACTTTGAGGTCTTCGACATGCCTTCATGGAAAGACTGGAGGACATTTATCACCATCCACCGAACTTCATTGATTCTGAATTTGAACTTGACAGGACTCTCGGGATGGTCGACTCATGAATTTCAAGAGACTTATTGCAGAATAGCCAACTCAGGTTGCCAGAATTCCCCTTGGACAAGAGAATGATAGATGAAAAGGCTCAATAAAAATGTTATTGACATAAATCTATGGCATAGGAGGTACCACAAACTCTCTATGTGTTTGGAATAGTAACCAAATAGAGGAGGACACAACTCTATGTAAAGAGAGAAACTTCCTATGGCCATACTAGATCTGAATTCTTGCAGGACAAATGGAAGAATGTTCTTTGTCCAAAGGGAGACTAGATTGCTACCAACAAAAGAGAATTTTTCCTCATCCCCACTTTTTGGAATATTTTAGTTTTTTGTCTTTTTCACGTATTTAACGAGCTTGAAAAAGAATTAAAGAATGATATGTTACAAAGGAGGAATGAGTGTTGCGGGAAATCAAACTGGTTCCAAGAACATGGAACATATTAATGCTTAGTGCAACGATACATGTGAAGGATCAGGATACTCAGGAAAATTCCTCCATAGGTCAAGGTGTCAGATCGCAAGGGAAAACAATTCTACAAGGATTGCACCTAAGGAATGATCTAAAGGTTCAGTAATAGCAACATGAAGTTGTCATTATACCAAGGATGCAAGGATGAGACATGCGATGTGATGACAGAATGACACAATGAGACTCCTTCCATGTAAACTTTTATGATCCCAGAAAAGGTAAGCTCGACAGTTTTTCAGTTTTAGAGAGTCTGAAAAAACACTAAAAGAACACTCCAAAGTGATATTTTCTGTAAGGTTAGTCTCCAGGGCTTGAAAAAAGAAAAAATCATACCAAGGAGAACTCTTTTGGTCACCAAGGCCAAAGTATTCATTTTTCATACTTAGTCCAATTAGTTTGGAAAAGGGTTAAAGTTATACCGAAAGGATGTCTCTTGAAAACCATTTTAATGAATGTGACAGAGACAAGATCACTTAGTTATATTTTCAATTTTAAGGAATCTAAAAACAACTTAACTATGGAATCAATCGTCCTTTTTCATAATTTTAGTCCCCTGAGCCTGAAAAGGTATAAAACATAACTTAGGAGAACTCTCTCGGTGAGACATGTCTCCTAAGGCATACATTTTTCCTAGGTAATCTATTGGCCTGAAAAAGGGTTAAACTTATGCCAAATAGATATTCCTTCTAGCCCAATTAACGAGTGTGAAGGGAACAAGGTCACTAAAAGATATTTTCTTGTTTAGGGAGTTTGAAAAGGGATTAAATAAGTGATCCAGGATCTTTTCATCGAAGTTACTTATAAACAATTGTATTAAATGAGCATAAATTAAAGTGCACCATTAAAGAAGAAAAATATCAATAATGAAGAGACATAAGCATCAAATATGAACACAAAAACTTGATAACATATTTCTTCCCTGGTGGACTACGTCTCCGGGTCCTGCACTCAAATGGGTAGACCTTTTTATTAACTCAACAAAAGAATTTGGCAAAATACATAAGTATACCTCATTCTGGAATCAAGCTACAAAAACTTTTCTCAGATCAGAAAATAGAAAACACCATTGAATTCATGGTGTCTAATTACCAAAAAATGAGTGTCTCCATGCCTCAATCCTACTCTGGAAATCCCAGGCCCAAGATATTTTTTATCTCGGTTTCCATGCCCTGCAACCTGCAATTAATTCCAAAAACTGTCTCATAAAACGTGCACGGTCGTACCTTCATGCCTCCCTCTGCACTAAGATAACTTCAATTTTTAAATAATAATTTGTTCTTTGTAAACAATGGAGGTTGTTTGGCCTAGTGGTTGGTGGATCATTGTTTTAGGCATATATAATTGGGGAGGTCCCGGGGTCGAGCCCACAAGCCTCCCCTTTTGTGTGTTGGTTATAACGTATGTGCATATATAAACACAGTGGTTCTGCCAACCTGGAGGTAGTTCAAATATGTCCATTGGGCCGCCAAATCTAGTGAGGTTCCGTTGCATTTGGCGAACTTGCCATTCCTTTTTTTTATTTTTGAAATTTTGTTCTTGGGCCCTCATTGGGCATTTTTCCACTACCACGTGACAACGCATGACTGGGCCATGTGGCAGCCAACCATTGGGCCACGCAAACCACCTGTACAGTCAAATTCCACATCAGCGTATGGTCTACCACATCATATTTCCATGTCATTTTACGGTCTTCCATGTGGCTGTATGGACTGCCAAGTGGCACATTTTTATTGGTCCAAAAAATGACTGGAAAATTTGAAAAATGAGTGACACATGGAAACCTCTTATGTTGCCACGTCACCATGTTGGTGTCATGTTGATGTTAGTATAACACATGTCACCTCCTGCGTGTGCCACATATGTTGTATGGATGTTTATTTCATTTGTGCTAATGTTTACATCGACAGTACAGATATTGACTCATCCCCTATTGACTGGGCTAGGTTGACCAAACTTTGACCGTGAATATCTTTCGATTCGTAACTCCGTTTGATGATCCATTTTCTCCATTGTAAACCTTTCGACGTGCTCTTTGTGATGATGAAACTTTAAATTATTTTTGAATACTTTGAATTTTTTCCCTTTCTCTGTCTACATAGGCCATTTTGAGCTTCCTCAATTGCTTCTGTGAGTTCTAGGCTATCCTTAGTGTTCTCTGGATCCTTTTTGGATCACTCCTTCCCACTAAGATTTTTTTGGACCACCAAAAGATTTCATTAATCAATAGATAAGTGAGGGAGGAGTTCCCTCATCTTGTCCTTCTCAATCCACTTTGCTTTCCTTGGATGTGTGCCCTTTAAGCCTACTCGAAGATAATCAACATCACCCCTGTGTGAAGTCCTCTTCCTTCTGTCCAGGATGATATATTCATTTAACTCATCCAAGTATTCAGGAGAAAACTCATCAAATGAAGGTATTGAAAATTCCTCCTCCTGATCCATGATCATGGGAGGCTCAAAAAGTTTCAAGTTCTCTACATTTACAACTAACTAAATCAACATAGAAGGTTTGAAGATCCAGACAAAAAGCATTGATACCACTTTTCTCCAAAATAGTGAAGGGACCATAACAAATGGGCTTGAGTTTCTTTCCTTCACTCTTCAATATCTCTTTTATTATGTGAACCATACATGGTCTCCAACCTGGAAATGATGATCAACCCTTTGTTTGTCATGCTGAGATTTATATTGTGCTTGAATTTTCTCCAACTGTTCCCTGACTGCTTGGTGTACATGTTGGATCCTTTGGATGAACTTTTGGGCTCTGTCTTCACTTATTTCTTCATTTGAATCAACATCTCTCCCATACATCAAGTCTAAAGGAACTTTAGGTACATACCCAATACATGTCTTAAAAGGCGAACACTAAATGGATGATGCAGGAGCATCGTCATCAAAATGCAAGTGGAGGACAATTCAACACCCTAACATTCATTTTGAAGTGATTTTTTTCTTTTTTGAATTTTAAAGATGGCATGCCATGAAATATCTTGAAAAGATTGTAATTAAAGAAGATATTAAATGTTAAGAGGTTGAACCATCGCATGAGATCTATGGAGATTGTATTTTCTTTAATGTAGTTAATAACCATANTTTCTTTTTTGAATTTTAAAGATGGCATGCCATGAAATATCTTGAAAAGATTGTAATTAAAGAAGATATTAAATGTTAAGAGGTTGAACCATCGCATGAGATCTATGGAGATTGTATTTTCTTTAATGTAGTTAATAACCATATAGATCTAAAGAATTCACTCTTATCTGTCTATACTGGTCATTTATTGTAATAAGCCTTAGTAGTTGAAATATTTTAATTTGATAGGATAGCACTAAGGTAGATGGAGGGAAAATCTATATGACCCCTCTTGTATAAATATATGTATTGTTTCCCAAATGAGGTTGTTGAAGGTTGTTGAAAGGTGCTAAAGATTATTGTATTTGAATATTGTTGAAGCTTATCGAGTTGTATGAGCCCATGTACATATCATTTGAATGAATATAACAAAGAGGCGTTTATCCAAAATGTTTGGTGTTTTTCTTACTGTATCTATATGAATGAATGGTAATATTTATATTTAATTGCAATTATTTTTTATTACTTATTATTATGTTATGAATTCTTTACATGGTTGAATTTATGAATCTGTGAGAATTAGATAAGTTTCAATTGTTTCTCTCATACGAGCTCATGCAAGGAGTGCATAGTGTCTGGAAGGAGTGAGTTGACATAGTCTAGTGTGACTTTGAAGCTCAAGAGAGATAACGTGGATATTTATATGCAAGGTGTGCATAGTGTCCGAAAGGAGTGTGTTGACAAAGTCTAGTGTGACTCAGAAGCTCAAGAGAGATAACTTGGATCCTTATTAGAAAAGAGTGCAGAGGACCACACAAGGTGTGCGTATGCAGAAACACACTCAACGTCATATTGCTTAGGAGGATAAATTGAGTCATGTAAGAACTGTTGCAAGGAGTGCACAATCGCCCACAAAGGAGTTAAGTGAAATAATATTGTTGTAAGATGTGCTCAGGGTCGACATTTAGCTAAGTGTCGAACAAACATTCTGACAAGTTAGAATTTTTCGAGGAGGAACAAGATCATAAGAGATAGTGGATGAAAATTCTTCAGTGGAGAGGATCCCACTGAAAATTTCACAATCAACGAGCAAGATCCATTCTGAGGAATAAGGATCTTTCTAGACCATGAAATATGGGAAAGTTGCGTGGAGAATAGTCTTCATAATATTTCTGCACTTCGTGTATTCGGAGGTTTGAAAGTTGTTAAGGAGCGGGACCACCAAAGTGCCGAAGAGGTGAAGTGAAATCCTATCCGTTGGTATCAAGGAGGATACGTGGAAGCAGATAAGAGAATCCGCAAGGTAAAGCTTCGGAATAATTGCATGGAGCAAAGAGCAATTTTCATTAAGTCACGAAGGACGAAGAGGTTTGGACCATTGGATCCAAAATGACACATGGTGGAGATCTGCATACTTCGAAAGAAGACCACTTTGGAGGAAAATAAGAGTGGTGAAGCCAAAACTCCCAAAGCTTGAACTAGCAAAGTAAATCTTGTTCGTCGATCTGAGAAGGACACGCATCATCATATCGTGGAATCTGAAAGTGTGTACTTCGGGAAAGAAAGGAGGAAGTAGAGTTGTTGACCAGATGGTGTCTGAAGCTACAAGAGGTAAGAAGCAAATCATAGCCATTAGTGGTTTGGACACATGGCGTCAAATATATCACTTCAATGATATGACACTTCAGGGAAATTGGAGAGTAAAATCCCGAAGGTCGTAAGTACTGAAGGATAAAGTTAACATAAGTCATTTCTAAATGGAGGGACACATGGAGAGTGGATATTCACTACAAAAGATAGTCATTACAGAAGAAGTGAAGTGTGAAGGCATGAGAACTTCCGAAGGCCAAAGCATCATATTTCATCTATGTCGTTCATTTAAATAGGACGTGTGGTGGAAGATCTGTCATTTCGGGGGATTTACACTATGGGAGAAAAATATCAAGGGAGCATTGACTATAAGTCATCTGAAGTGGAAAAAATGGATGCATCTAAACCGTTGATTGAAGAGAGCATGTGGCACTCGATCCGTAACTCCAGGTATCGATCACTTCAGGGGAAAAAGGTATGGGAACATTTGAAACTCCCGAATTAGAAGTTCCGAAGTGAATCATAGTCCTTGGTTGTTGGAGAAACGCGGGACGTAGATCTTGTTTGGGTGATTTTGTTGATCCATAGTTTGGGAAAAAAGGAATCAACTGCACTCAAAATATCCAAAGCCCAAATTTCCAAAGGGGTCTAGCCTAAGGTCATAGTTTGTGGTAATAAGGAAGCAGGGCCTAACATGGGAGCTAGTGCTCACCACTTAGATTTAACATAAGTACTAGAGAAGGGCGCAGGTGAATCAAACTGCATGGGTAAACAAGAAGGGACATATCTGTAAATTGATTTAAGAGTCTAGCAGAGGCCCAAAGAGCCATTTTGGCTCAGTGAATTGAATATCCTTGACCGGGAGTTCGCACAACCCCGAGGAGAGTAGGGGGGATGCATCAAGTGGTATTAGAGATATAGATTTTAATTTCTGTAGGAATGAGGAGATAGTCTGATAACATCCAGTGGTATCAAAAACGAAATTTTCTTTTGAACTCTGTGTCAAGGAAAGTTCAGCACAATGTCATCCAGAAGACGTGCAGAGCGACTTGTAGCAAACAAAACTTTGGAAATGGAGATGAGAGAACCTCGTGCAATATTAGATGATATGGAGACAACACAAATAAGAGCACCTAATGTTGGGGCCGTAAGTGATGCAGAGAGCGAATAAATGGAAGTTGAAGGAGCTACAGGAGAAGACGCTGCAGAAGAACGCTTGCTGAAAGATGTTGTCAAGTTGGGAGAAAGAGAAAAAATAAAAATCCCAATGTACGAAGGAAACTTAGATGTTGAAGAATTTTTGGATTAGATAAGAGAAATGGACAAATACTTCGACTATGAAGAAGTTGATGATGAGAATAAAGTAAAACTTGTTGTCACCATATTGAAGGGGCATGCATCACTGTGGTGAGATAAAATACAAGCTGATAGAAGAAGCAAAGGAAAGCAAAAGATCAAGAACTAGGATAGAATGGTAGACAAGATGAAGGAAAAATTCATACCCAAGTACTATCAGATAAATTTGTTCAGGAAATTACAGAACCTGAGATAGAAAGGACAGACAGTAAAAGAGTACACCGAGGAATTTAATAAGCCGAACATCAGGGTTGGAAAGAGAGAAAAAGATGATGAAAAGGTTGTCAGGTATATAAATGGCCTGAGATATGAAATCCAGGAGGAAATCAACATGATATCAATGATTAAAGTGGAGGATTCTTATCAGATTGCGCTAAAGGAAGAATAGAAATTGGCCAGGAAACAAAGCTAGCAAAGTAGAGGAATAAGTCTAAACAGAGGTAAGGGAATTGTCCATGACAAGGCACAAAATCCCAAGGTTGAGACTGGAAAACCACACAGTCACTCGGAAAGAGGAAGAAGTTCCCGAGGGAGACAATATGGTGGGATAAATTCTTTTCCTCGAGGAAGAGGAAGAGGCAGAGGAGGAGAGGTTAAGTTTTATGCATGTGGAAAAATAGGACACATGTCTTGGGAATGCCCCGAGAGAAATAAAGAAGGAGGAGGTGAAGCTCGCATTTTAGAAGCACAAAAGCATAATGTTGAGGCAGAAGGCGCACAATATGGGAGGTCTTTGATGAGTAAGAAGGTTCTCTTGAAGCCTGAGCCAGAGGTGGAAAAACCAGTGCAAAGGAACAGTTTTTTCAGAACTGCTTGCAAGACTAAAGAAAAGGTATGCAAGGTGATAATTGATAGCGGGAGCACTAATAACTTGGTATCCACAGAAATGGTGGAGAAATTTGAGTTGGATACAACTGTACATCCGAGTCCATATAGAGTCTCATTATTGTAGAAAGGACACTAGGTAATGGTAAATAAACATTTCCTAGTTTAATTTAAGATAGGAGGATATAGAGATGATATTTTGGGTGATGGGATTCCCATGGATGTATGTCATGTATTGTTGGGGATAGCATGGCAGTTTGACAGAAATGTCATTCATGATGGGAGGAAAAATACTTATACCTTGGAGAAAAATGGTAGGACACACATGCTACTACCAATAGAGGATAAGAAAGTGAAGGAAGATGCCAACAAAACTATAGTTCTCATGGGTGGGAAGGAAATCCTAAGTGAAGTCAATAAGTAACATGAAATGCAATTTTTTGTGGTGAGGAATCCCAGAGTCATCCTTACAATAACTTTTATGGATGATCTTCCTGAATAAATTAAGGAGTTGTTAGAAAAGTGTGCTTACATAGTAGTGGATGAGTTACCTTTTTCATTGCCACCTATTAGGGGAATCATCCATCACATTGATCTTATACTAGGAGCGAGTCTATTGAACAAATCATCTTATAGATTGACACCTCAAGAGAATGAGGAGGTAAAGAGACAAGTGATCCGGATTATTTTTGTCACAAAATGAGAGCGGGGATATAATAAAGAAGATCAAAGAGATATTGTGTATATCCAATAATATAACAGAAATATATCAGAGATGCAACCATAAACACAGAGATACAATAATACATGATTTCTATTAATGAAAGAAATGTACAGAAACTATAAAAATACAGAGTGAAAGACTCGCTAGAATGGTGGCAGCTTATCTCTAAGAAGAGATGTGACGGCTACTCACATTTGCAAGAAGATGGTTGCAATGAGGCTCTGAAGGCATTTTTACAATAAACCAGATTGCCAAAAACCCTAGACATCCAAAAACCTAACCCTAGGAGATGAAGCGTCAAAAGTCATGTGGGTCCCGTTTGGGTAAGTTAGTACATCAACTTCTCGGGGTCATAACTTTTGCATACGATCTTCATTTTAGACGTGTGATAGCTCGTTGGAAAGGTATCGTCGAGGAAATTCATTTTGGGGGATCAATTATTCCTTAATATATAATTGAGAACCTATAACTCAAAAAAAATTCATTTGGGCCCTCGAAATGGCCTCGTAAGTTAAAAACTGCTAAAAATATTAAATTGCCAAATTTGCCAGAAAACTATTTTGAGCCAGTCGAAAAAGGTGGGTGGCCACCGATATCCACCTGGATCAGCAAGTCCACAATTTGATAGACAAGGGTTTATTCAGATAAAACTTGAGTCCATGCGCAGTACCAACTGTGTTGAGTCCAAAAAAAAGATGGAGGATGGAGAATGTGTACAGACTCAAGAGATATAAGAAAAATCACCATTAGGTACATATTTCCTTTGCCGAGGATGGATGAATTAATGGATTGTTTGAGCATAGCAAATTATTTCTCAAAAATAGACCTGAAAAGTGGATATGACTAGATAAGGATGAGATAAAGTGATGAATGGAAAACATCCTTCAAAACGAACGAATGATTGTATGAGTGGCTTGATATGCCATTTGGATTGACAAAATCCCTAGGTACTTTTATGAGATTGATGAATGAGGTATTGAAATATTTAGTTGGTAAGTTTCTGATTGTATATTTGGATGATATATTAGTCTTCAATAAGACTGAAGAATAGCATTTGAGGCACTTAGCATTAGTGACGAGAATATTGCAGCGAGAGAAGTTGCTGATAAAGCTGAAGAAATCCTCTTTTATGAAGACATAATTCATTTACTTGGGTTTTGTAATATCTTCAAATGAATTGAAGAGGGATCCATAGAAAGTGGGAGAAATCAGAGAATGGCCATCGTCGAGGAGCATATTTGAGGTGAGAAGCTTCCATGGATTAGCGAGTTTCTATCGGAAGTTCATAAAAAAATTCAGTGGTATTTGTGCACCTATATTAGATACGGTGAATAAGAGACGCACGTATTTTAAGTGGACAGAAGAAGTCAAGGAAAGATTCAGGATATTAAAGGATAATATAACAAAACAACCAATTCTGGTCTTTCCATATTTCGGGAAGATGTTTCAAGTACGATGTGATGCTAGTGGAGTAGCAATTGGAGTGGTCTTGAGCCAAGAGAATAGGCCTGTTGTATATTTCAGTGAGAATTTAAATGAAACCAAGAGGAAGTACTCCACATATGATAAATAATTTTATGTACTAATCCAAGCCTTAAAGAAATGGAGGCACTACCTTGTTCCAAAATAATTTATTTTGTGTACCGATAATCAGGCTTTACAATTCATAACCATACAAGAGAAGTTAAATCGAAGACATGCTAAGTGGATAGACTTTATGCAAAATTTCACTTTTGTCATTAAACATATTTCAGGTAATGCTAATAAAGTTGTTGATTCATTGAGTAGGAGATGTCTGATTCTGCGGGAATTTCAAGTGAAAAACTTAGGGTTTGAACACCTTAAGGAGATGTACTTTGATGATCCAGATTTTAAAGAGGCATATGAAGCATGTGTAAATCCTATGCTCAGAGACAAAAATCAGTGGATAGAGTATTTGTTTCAATATGGATTGTTGTTTAAAGGTATCCAGTTGTGCATACCAAAGTGCTTTATGCGAGATAATCTGTTGAAGGAAAAAGATAGTGGAGGTCTAGACGAACATTTCGGCCATGAAAAGACATTTTCACAATTGAACATTTTATACTATTGGCCAGGTATGAGGGAAGAGGTGAAGAAATTTGTAAACATAAGTAATATTTTCCAGTATGCAAAAGGAAAGAGACAAAACACTATATTATATCATCCATTGCCTATTTGAGATAGGCCTTGGGATGCAATAAGCATGGATTTCGAGTTGGGATTGCCAAGAACACAAAGGGGAAGCGATTCCATATTTGTTGTAGTTGATATATTCTCAAATATGGCAAACTTTATCCCATATCATAAAACTAATGATGCAACACATATTGCAAATTTGTTTTTCAAAGAAGTTGTGAGACTTCATGGGTTGCCCAAGACTATTGTCTCAAACAGAGAAAAAAAAATTGTTGGTCATTTCTGGAGGACATTGTGGAAGAAACTGGGAACATAAATATTGTAATATACCTCAAAAATTGTCTGAAAGAAAAAATGATTCTATAAATATCCTTGAATAGTTCGAGATTCAAGCAAGTAAGATTTCTGTTATAAATCTTAAGTCTGAAAGTTTGCAAGAGTCATTACTGTCATCGACTGTCATTACCATTCAAATTAAAGTTTTATGATCGACGAGAAGTGTTTACTCCTCATTTCAATGTTTATTTCAATTCCTGTAATTATAATTACTTTCGAATCTGTTTGTACCTATAACCATTACCACAGTCTTAACAACACAAATGACTTTGGGGGTTGATGGCCTAAGCCTCATGTGTTAGTTCATACACATAATCACATGATGAAAATGACCAAACAGACTTAGGTAAAAGTAGAGTATTAGTCTATACTCCTCTGCAAAAAGTTTAAATATAAATAGACCCCTATAGTTTTTTTTTTTTTTAAATATCCGGATACAAGATAGGGGTTAGGTAAGGCCTTCTGATTAAACTTAGCATAAGAATAATTCATAATCCTTCGATCATATTCAAATTCACCTGCACTGTTGGATTACAAGTACTGGGTATCGCTCTTATTCCATATGCCCACTAGCTGTGACCACGAGCCTAATCAAAATTCCTTTCACACTTCAGCATTTCAACATTTTAGCAAGTCACAATCCTCGAAATGGAGCCATATCAATGGTTCAAAAAACTCCATAATCTTATCCCTTCTTTTCTTAATCGAATGACTGACGTGATTTTCAGTGTTTTTCCCTTCGAGTCATCGTGACTCCAACATTATAAAATTCATGATCACCAAATATCTGAAGTGATCAGAAGGTTCACATAACCCACTGAGATGGACGGTTGACAGGATTTCAGAGTTTTTCCTTTCGTGTTTTCGAGACTCACAATAGTCCCTTTCGGCATTTCGCGATTTTATCATTCTTGTCGCGAGTGTCCTTGACACCTCCAACTCCCGGTATCTGAAACTCCAAAATGGTGATTAAGTCATGTTTTTGGTACCATTGATTAAGGGTAACCCATTTTGTGATGGAAAAGTCTACCATTGGAAGTAAAACACCGCATGGGATGTTCATTTGTTTCAATTCTGAACAAGATATGTAATACTATTTTTAAAAGAATTACAGGGTTTGCCTTCCACCTACTTGTAATGGCATACTGGTTATTTTATTGGTTTAATATACTAGTGCCATATTGGCTACTTCCTCGAAAGGATTTTGAAAAAGGAAAAAATACTCGGCTATTGCCGACTATATGTGTATCTTGTTTATAGTTGACTCCAACTCGCATGATGGTATATGAATTCAATTTGCACTTACTGTACTTGTGTTAAAGAATTTCCTTTTGAACTTCTAGGTGATTGTGTTTTTATTTACAAAGTTAGGAATTTACTCAGGGGTATGTTTTAAGTTTCGTTATGTCCCTTCTTCCTTGGGCCTTCACGCCTCTCGTGATTAGTTCTGGTAATTAAACTGTGTTAATTCGATTCACTCCAATAATTTTCCAACATTTCAACCTATAACTTTTCATTAAACACTGGTTGATATAAAGATGTGTAAATGTTGTATATGGTCTATAATAATTCTTGGTATTCGCAAGGTCACTTTTGTACTTTAAATTACATATATATATATATCTTAGTGAAAAAACAAAATGAAGGTCAATTGGGTTTCAGCGATTACAAATGCCGAATACAAAAAACAAAAGAGCATGCAGTTTGTCGAATCCTGAAATGAGAAAATGTTATGGGCCCAACACTTTGGGGTTTCGGGGTTCAGGATTTTGAGGTTTACGAACACATGACACACAAACAAAATGAAATAAGAAATGTCGAATTTCGAAATGTGATTAGGGTGTGGGCCCAACAATTTCGGGTTTCAGGGTTTACTAACTCCCGATGCAAAACACTTCACAACATCAAACGTCGTATCGTGAAATCACGAAAAAGGTATGGGGCCCAACCAATATCGGGTTTCGTCATTTGGTAATGCTTGATGCATGAACAACATACAATGGTAATCACCGAATCACGAAATTTGATCAGGCTGTGGGGCCACTTCGGGTTTCAACGTTTGCAAGAACAAAAGAACTCCACACAACTTGAACCAATAAACTCTAAAATGCCAAAAAATGAAAACATGAACAGAGTTTACAAACTCAGTAAAATAAAATACAAAGTGACAAATTCAATTCAAAAATTGTTGTCAAGCTCATCCCTATTACAATTTCGACTCTGGTATTTAAATGTAGAAAAAAAATTGCCCCTTCAATCTCCTAAGAGATTTTAATCAAGGTGGTGATGGTCTTTTGTGGCCTGCAAAGGTTAAGGCGACCACCGTTTAAATTATGTAAAACAAAAATGTAATCGGTGTTTTAGTCCTCGAGTCTTGAAAGGTCAATATGGCCACCGATTCACCGTTTGCACAAGCGGTGAAATGATTACATACTTACAATCTATACACTATGAAGTTTTCCATTTGCATTCAATATGTAGGTAAACTCAAATCTGCATCACAATTTACTTGTGGGGTTTCAACTACGACGCTTTATCTTACTACAGTAGTAATCCAAACCACAACACAAATCTTCTTTAAGAATTGACTAGTCATATCCTTCCAGTTCGTATACTTTCGGGAACTAGTATTCATAACAGTAATGAGATGCAACAAGTTAATCCATTCTGAACTAGTAGAGAGACATTCTAGCAATTCCTAAGTTTGCAATGGGATGCATTCGATCTTTCATCCTTAATATTATTTCTAACATATATATTCTATCAAGTATGTGACCATTTAACATTCAATCAGAGAAGGGACATAAATAACATATCTAAAATAATATGCTGAAAGACAAAGGGAACAACCACGTTCCTCCCAACCATAGAACAGGGCAGCCAAACTACTTGCTCGATTCACCCCCTAGCCTGACCATGAATCCATGAGGGCGAACTTGGAAAAGATTCTCTTCATATATGTCCTACAACTCCAACAGTTTTTCCCTTGCCTCACACTCAAGTAGTGTTCATAACAACAAGTAAATCAAAAGTCTCCTTTCCCAGCATACTTGGCAGCGTCCTGCCTCCTCTCATATGCTATTTATCATTTGCCCAGGTCTTTTCCCTCCCTGAGGAATTTTCGCATCTTTCTAAATCCTTGATTTTCAGGGGCTTCCAATGGTCAAATCACTGAATTGGCACTTGTAATAATCAGCCCAGAGGTAGTTCCAACATGTTCCCCACTCATGGAGTCATGGTGAGCTAAATTTAACATGGTTGCTCCATTTGTCCTCCTGCAATCAATATAAAATATTTTGTTTCCATACAAGTGTCATAGTCAAATAGTTAGTTGGGTCCAATAAGGTCTCTATCCAACAGTCAAAATAATTAATTACAATTACCAAATTTGAAATTCGGAATTTCCATAAATGGCAAACAAATTCCAAATTCGAATTTACTAAAAACGAAATAAATTTCCAGCAATTTTAAATTTCAAAAATATTTTATTTTTGGGGATGTCACAAATATCATTTAGTTCAGCATATCACCCTCAAATGGATGTACAAAATGAGGTGGTAAATCAAATCTTAGGAAATTTGTTGAGGAGTCTAGTCACCGAACATCATAGTTAGTCGGATCAGATTCTGTCACAAGAAGATTTTGCCTACAATGACTCACCAAACATGAGTACAGGGAAGATTCTATTCTAGATAGTATATGGAATAAATCCAAGAGGGTTATTGGAGTTGAGATATTTGGATAAGAATGAATTCAAAAGCACTGGAGAAGATGACTTCAGTGCATAAATGAAGAATCTTCATAATAAGATCAAAGAGCAGTTGCAGAACAGTAGTGGAGAATATAAATCCAGAGTTGATCAAGGAGAGAACTTCAATTTGAAGTGGGAGATAAATTTCTGGAACATCTTAGGAAGGAAAGGTTCCCAAGGGGAACATATAACAAACTAAAGTTGAAGAAGATAAGATCGTGCAAGATCCTAAGGAAATTTGATGCAAATCCTTATGAGTTAGAGCTGCCAGAGAATGTGGGAATATCGCCCATATTCAACATTTCAGACCTATACCCTTATAGGGAACATGAAAAAAGAGGATCAGGAGATCATAAAGAGATCCAGTGGGAGAAGCATATGCATATAGTAGAAAAGTCGCAGATGGAGAGGATCATATATCAAAGGATTGGTAAGAACACTAAGAGGAAGACTTATTTTGAGTATTTGGTAAAGTTGAAAGGACACCCAATAGAAGATGTTGGTTGGGTAAATGAAGAAGATATTCAAAAGCATGGAAAGTCAGTGCAAGAGATCATGGACAGGAGTCCATGATTTTTTTTCTAAAGGAGTATGATGCAGGAGCATCATCATCAAAGCACAAGTGGAGGACAACTCAACACCCTAGCATGCATTTTGAAGTGATTTTTTATTTTTTTTGAATTTTAAAGGTGGCATGTCATGAAATATCTTGAAAATATTGTAATTAAAGAATATATTAAATGTTAAGAGGTTGAATAATCGCATGAGATCGATGGAGATTGTATTTTCTTTAATGTAGTTAATAACAATACAAATCTAAAGCATTCACTCTTATCTTTCTGCACTAGTCATTTATTGTAATATGCCTTAGTAGTTGAAATATTTTAATTTGACAGGATAGAACTAAGGTAGTTAGAGGGAAAATCTCTATGATCTCTCTTGTATAAATATATGTTTTGTTGCCCAAATGAGGTTGCTGAAGGTTTTTGAAAGTTGTTGAAGATTATTGTAGTTGAAGATTGTTGAAGCTTATCAAGTTGTATGAGCCCATGTACATATCATTTGAATGAATGTAAAAGAGAGGCATCTATCCAACATGTTTGGTGTTTCTATTACTGTATCTATATGAATGAATGCTAGTATTTATATTTAATTGCAATTCTCTCTTATTACTTGTTCTTATGTTATGAAATCTTTACATGGTTGAATATATGAATCTGTGACAATTAGATAAGTTTGAATTGTTTCTCTTCTATGAGATCATCCAAGGAGTGCATAGTGTCCTCAAGGAATGCATTGGAAGAGTCTAGTGTGACTCTAAATCTTAGGAGAGATAACATGGATCTTTATATGAAATGTGTGCATAATGTCTGGAAGGAGTGCATTGACAGATTCTAGTGTTACTCAGAATCTCAAGAGAGATAACTTGGAGACTTATTTGCAAAGAGTGGAGAGGACCGCGGAAGGTGTGCGTAGGCATAAACACACTAAACGCCATATTGCTCAACATGAAAAATTGAGTCGTGTAAGAACTGTTGCAAGGACTGTAGATTTTCCCAAAAAGGGGTGAAGTGAAAGAAGTTCGTTGCAAGATGTGCTTAGGGTCGACATTTGGCTAAGTGTCGAAGAAACATTCTTAGAAGTTAGAAGTTTTCATGGAGGAACAAGCTCATAAGAGATAGTGGACGAAAATTCTTCAGTAGGGAGGATCCCACTGAAAATTTCACAATCAACAAGCAAGATCCATTTGGAGGAATCAGGATCTTTCCAGACCGTGAGATCTGGGAAATTTGCGCGGAGGATAGTCTTCATAATCTTTCGGCACTTCGTGTGTTCAGATATTTGAAAGTGGTTAAGGAGGCAGAGCATTGAATTCTCGAAGAGGCGAAGTGAAATCCTAGCCATTGATATCAAGGAGGATATGTGGAAACGGATCAGAGAGTCCAGAAGGTAAATCTCTGAAATAATTGCATGGAGAAAAGAGCAATTTTCACGAAGTCGCAAAGGACGAAGAGATATGGACTGTTGGATCTAGAAGGAAATGTGGTGGAGATCCGCGTACTTCAGAAGAAGAGCACTTCAGAGGAAAATGAGAGTGGTGAAGTCAAAACTCTAGAAGCCTGAAGTAGCAAAGTAAATCGTGGTCATCGATTTGAGAAGGACACACGTCGTTAGATCGTGGAATCTAGAAGTGTGTACTTCAGGAAAGAAAGAACTCACTTGTGACATGAACATTTCCTTGTTTATTATAAGTGTCATCTTGTTTTTGGTAGAGTGTACCATTCATGAGAATCCTAGATAATACCTTAATTTCCTGATTATAAGTATTTTCATAGGCTCATGAATCCTATTTACTCTCGTAATGAGATTGCATTGAAACCTCATTTTATTCTCAATCTTTTTCTAGATATTACCTATGAGGATCCCAAAATTTTGTGTTAAGTTGTATCTGCATTGCATTTTTCCTACTTACACTTTTGGGCCTAATGCAGGCTTTAGCTTCTTGTTGCTTAGCCTCTTTATTATGCACTATTATTAGTTTCTAGCCTTGCTTTATTTTCCTATGGGACTTGACACATGTAAATCTCAAGGAAACATTCCCCAGAGTGTCCATATCATGCACGTGTTTCCTTGCATTGAGCATAAGTATGTTCCTTTTGCTTGGAACTAATTTGTTTTCCTACGAGACTCATTTCCTCCACTGTACTATAACATTCTTCTATTCCTTTTTAGGCTTTCTAATATAAAAAATACAAGAGAATCAAATAACAAAAAAAGAGGATGGGAAAGAGTCTTCTCTTCACTATTTTGGAAAAAATCGAGTAACCCTTGAGAAAAGAACAAAGTTTTCAGTTGATGCCTTAACAATTTGGGTTTAGTACGACTTTAGGAAAATGAAGACATTACATAGATTTTTTCTCCTCCAAGTGTTTATTCTTGTAATCACTATAGAGAGTCTATTGATGCCTCACGTGTCACAAATTTAGGTCATTTATCATATTATTTGAGTCCATGTTTCCTAAATCACTTTATTTTATCATTTTTTGTGCTTAAATGAAAGTTTTATCCTGTGTTCACCACTCCTGAAAATTCTTGAATTTTCATGATAGCCTTCTCGTATGTCAAGTACTTCTTAGAATCAACAAGCATATTTTTCCTAAACTCATGATAGTATGGAATGTACTCATTGACTTCTTGTTGGTGGGTCAACTATTATTGACTACGACACATTGCTATGAGATTTTGACTTAGAGTTGCACCTTGACCCTATTTACATCAATCTTAGGTGACCTTGTGCTCAACAGATGGCACTTCCTCATTGGTAATTGATTGAGTGGCTTTCATTGTGTTCAATGACAAGACCATTATTCTCACATTGGAATTTATGTAGTACCTTAGATTCCATTTGTCCCCATTAGTTTTTTCCTCACCTCTGTCAACAATTTTCATTATTGGTTGTTTCTTAGAGGGTTACTTTTGTGCACTATTCTATGTGGTGCACGTGAGGGGCATACTTGGTTTCAGGTCCTTTCAATCATTCATCCAAGTTATTTGAAATATGTGTCCTTCTGCTACTCCTTGTTTTAGATGATGGAAGATTCCCTAATTCCCTCCTTCCAGTGGATCTCTTATGCTACTCACTTGTGACATGAACATTTCCCTGTTGATTATAAGTGTCATCTTGTTTTTGGTAGAGTGTATCGTTCATGGGAATCCTATATAACACCTTAATTTGATGATTATAAGTATTTTCATAGGGTTGAGAATCCTATTTAGTCCCGCAATGGAATTGCATTGAAACCTCATTTTATTCTCAATATTTTTATGTCTATTACCTATGGGGATCCCATAATTTTGTGTTAAGTTGTATTTTCATTGGATTTTTCCTACTTTCACTTTTGGGCCTAATGTGGTATTCATCTTGTTGTTGCTTAGCCTCTTTCTTATGCATTCTTATTAGTTTCTATCCTTGCAATCTTTTCCTATGAGACTTGACACATGGAACTCTCGAGGAAACATTCCCTCGAGTGTCCATATCCTACACGTGTTTCCTTACACTGAGCATAAGTATGTTCCTTGTTCTTGGAGCTAGTTTTCTTTCCTGCGAGACTCATTTTCTCCACTGTACTATAACATTCTTCTATTATTTTTTTGGATTTCTAATATAAAAAATAAAAAATAATCAAATAACAAAGAAAGTGGATGGGAAAGAGTCTTCTCTTCAGTATTTTGGAAACAATCGAGTAACCCTTGAGAAAAGTACAAATTTTTCAGTTGATTCCTTAACAATTTGGGTTTAGTGTGGCTTTAGGAAAATGAACACATTACATAGAGTGTTTTCTCCTCCGAGTGGTTATTCTTATAGTCACTATGGAGAGTCTATTGATGGCTCGTGTGTCACGAACTTAGGTCGTTTTTAATATTCTTTGAGTCCATGTTTCCTAAATCAATTTATTTTATCCTGTTTTTGTTTAAACGAAAGTTTTATCCTCTATCAACCACTCCTAAAAATTCTTTAATTTTCATGATAGCCTTATTGTATGTCAAGTACTTATTAGAAGCAACATGCATATTTTTCCTATACTCATGATAGTATGGAATGTACTCATTTACTTCTTTCTGGTCGGTCAACTATTATTGACTACGACACATTGCTAGAGAGTTTGACATAGAGTTGCACCCTAACCCTATTTACATCAATATTAGGTGACCTTGTTCTCAATAGATGACACTTCCTCATTGGTCGTTGAAAGAGTGGCTTCCATTTTGTTTAATGACAAGAAAATTATTCACACATTGGGATTCATTCAATACCTTAGATTCCATTTGTCCCCATTAGTGGTTTCCTCGCCTTTGTTAGGAGTTTTCATTATTGGTTTTTACTCAAAGGTTCACTTTTGTGAACTATTCTATCCAGTGCACATGAGAGGGATACTTGGTTGTGGGTCCTTTCAATCATTCATCCAATTTATTTCAAATATTTGGTCTTCTGCTACTCCTTGTTTTAGATGATAGGAGATTCCCTAATTCTCTCTTTCCACTGGATCTCTTCCTATTGAATTCGACATATCTTGATTAAGGATAGGGATATAGAGTATTTATTAGTACCTTGTGGATTGCAGTCATCAATAGCTATTGACAGTGAAAATACATCAATGTCCCTCGTTAGATATATTCTACAAGTGTTCAACATCAACTCATTTATTTTCACTTTCTATAATGTACTAGTTACCTTGATCACCATTATCATTATCAATGGGTTGTATCATGTTTTCTAATGGTATACACCAATGACCAATTGTTTGACTTCAACTCATCTCTTCCCATAATGTAAATTTGTACCTTCGACGATTTTATTTGAAGACCTATGGTCTGTAGTAGCATTGCCTCTTTTATGTTGCTTCACAATTTGCATTTGATAGTACCACTTCCTCTCTTTCACATTGGTACTTGTGGTGGATCAGTTTCTTCAACTCTTGTTTCCATATATCCTCCTCTGATTTTAA